>SJYW01000908.1:433097-462404 GCA_006410735.1 Raphicerus campestris | reverse complement strand
TTTTTAAAATTAACTCTAGCATAATAGTCTTATTCTGAACCATACACTGAGACTTTAAAGATCACTCTGAACCAACAAACTGTTCTATAACTTCTGTAATGGCCATTAACGAAAAGCAATAATAGCTGACCTTAAAGTGTGGGCTCTGGTGCCTTTTACCCTACTGCAGTATGAAGACTACTTAATCCTGTGTGCTCAGTGATCCCCAGCTTAATGTGTGAATTCAAACACATAAATAAGAGAGCTACAAGGTACATATCCACTGTTTTCATGGTTCTTTTAGAATTGGGGACATATGATTAATCCATGTGTACAAATCATAAAATAATAAAATGGGTATGTAATCAGTTTTAAGTGGAGAGTGAAAAAGTTGGCTTAAAGCTCAACATTCAGAAAATGAAGATCATGGCATCCGGTCCCATCACTTCCTGGGAAATAGATGGGGAAACAGTGTCGGACTGTTTTTTTGGGCTCCAAAATCACTGCACATGGTGACTGCAGCCATGAAATTAAAAGACGCTTACTCCTTGGAAGAAAAGTTATGACCAACCTAGATAGCATATTCAAAAGCAGAGACATTACTTTGCCAACTAAGATCTGTCTAGTCAAGGCTATGGTTTTTCCAATGGTCATGTATGGATGTTAGAGTTGGACTGTGAAGAAGGCTGTGTGCCGAAGAATTGATGCTTTTGAACTGTGGTGTTGGAGAAGACTCTTGAGAGTCCCTTGGACTGCAAGGAGATCCAACCAGTCCATTCTGAAGGAGATCAACCCTGGGATTTCTTTGGAAGGAATGATGCTAAAGCTGAAACTTAAGTACTTTGGCCACCTCATGTGAAGAGTTGACTCATTGGAAAAGACTCTGAGGCTGGGAGGGATTGGGGGCAGGAGGAGAAGGGGATGACTGAGGATGAGATGGCTGGATGGCATCACTGACTCCATGTACGTGAGTCTGAGTGAACTCCGAGAGATGGTGATGGACAGGGAGGCCTGGCGTGCTGCGATTCATGGGGTCGCAAAGAGTCGGACACGACCGAGAGACTGAACTGAACTGAACTGAATGGTAATTACTAAGGTCTTTAATATTATTATTATACTGTACAGCAAATTTTTGTTTAGTTGTTTCTCATACTAGATATGGGTTTCCCAAGTGGCTCAGTGGTAAGGAATCCTTCTGCTGATGCAGAAGACATGGGTTTGATCCCTGGATCAGAAAGATCCCCTGAAAAAGGAAATGGCAACCCAATCCAGTATTCTTGCCTGGGAAATCCCATAGACAGAGTCTGGCAGGCTACAGTCCACGGAGTGGTTAAAGAGTCGAACACAACTCGAGACTAAACAATGACAACGCTAGATATACGTTCCAGGAAGACAAGGACCACGCCTGTCTCCTTCACTATTGTATTCTCAGTGCTAGTAAAGTGCTTGATCTGTTGTAGAACTTAATATATATTTATGAGGCTAAACTGAAGGAAGACAAAACATGAGTTAGAGTAAGTAGCCAGAGAAAAATTATTAAGATTCAGGTAGACAAAAAAGGAAAGGGGGTGTTTTCTAGGCAGAGAACATACATCAGCTTTATACTAGTGTTTCCTTTTATTGCTGTAATCCTTTATATTTAAAAAAAAATCACATAATTATTCCAATTCATTTTCCCAGAAAACCATATAAGTATATGGGACCCAACGAAGTAGATAAAGTATCAAAAAGATACAGCCTTGCTCACAGAGAAACTCATGGAGGAGATAACAAATAATACAGGAAAATAAAGAGGTTGTGGAGGGGTGAAGCCCTCTAGCTGAGCTTCAGTTTGGAATCAGAACAAGGGAGGACTAGAATCAGGAAGGGCTAGGAGTTCTGCACCTGCAGTTTCTGAGGGCTGCAATCTTGCAATCTTGATATCAAGTGGGAATAAAGCTGGGCTCACTGATTGAGGCCAGGAGATAATGTGAGTCTTCTCAACTTGTCAAAGGAGGAAGAAAACTGTTGCTTGGGATTCAGTTGTGGCCTAGGGAAGCTGAAGAAAGTACACTCAACTTTATAAAATGACTGAGCTTGGATGTCCTCAATAAAACCATGCAGCAGGAACAGAAGCCTCTATCAGATATCTGGTTGGATTGGGAGTCCTGGTGAGGGGGGCTGAGCAGAGGCAACAGCAAAACTTACAGAGAAGGCAGTGTGAGGAGAATGGGCTGGAAGGAGGGAGAGAAGGAAAGTCTCAAGAAAAGTGAGATACACATAAAGTTTTCAAAGAACAAATAAGCTCAAAACTAAGTAAATGTAAAGGAGAATAGAATGCACAAAAAGAAAACAAAACTACAGTTGATTCTTGAACAGTGTGGGAGTTAGGGGTGCTGATTCTTTGTGCAGTAGAAAACTTACATATAACTTTTGACTCACTCCAACTTAATCACTGTTGACAAGAATCATTACCAACAACACAGTTGATTAACACGTATTTCGTATGCCATGTGTATATCTACATGTTTTATGCATTCAGAACATACTAATTTTTCTTGATTGTTATTTCTAGGCTGTACAATTTGTGATTTTCTTTCAAGTTGTTGCAATATTTTTTCAATATGTTTATTGAAGAACATCCACATACAAGCGGACTTGCACAGTTCAAAGGGCATTATATAGGTTATTCTCATGTGTGTGTGTTAGTTGATCAGATGCCATTTCCTTCTCCCGGGAAATCTTCCCAACCCAGGAGTCAAACCCAGCTTTCCTGTATTGCAGGCAGATTATTTACCATCTGAATCATCAGGAAAGCCCCCAGGTTACTCTCAGAAGTGAACCTAAATGAAAAAAAAAAATTGAATAGACATCTAACACTCAAAACCCATCACTTCATATCTGTTTTATGACATTTTATTATTACCTGTTCTTCTGTGGTTATTTGCATCTATTGCATGCATATGGTAGAAACACCATATAAAGGCATTGCGATCCTTTCTTGATTCCATATTCAGCGATGTCATGTTAGTTGTTTGAAATTGGCCATGATAGAAGTATCTACACCAAAGAAATCAATAAACACTACAAATCAAATCCTGATGTATTGTGTTATTTGTCTAAATTTAAGAAAGTGAGGTAGAAAATGTTAGTAAAGCAGGTTAAGCAAAAGGGAATATTGAGTTTATAACTGTCGTGTTGTGAATAACACAGAAACTTGAGGAAACAGTTTATAGTATTAAAAACACATTATCCAACTTAGTAAAAACGTTGCTCACATTCTGAATGAATGAGTGGGTCTGTGACACACATCTTTGTTTCACTTCTGTCTTACTCATTATGTGCTGTGCTCAGCCAGTCATATCTGACTCTGCAAGTTATGGACTGTAGCCCACAAGCCACTTCTCTCCATGAGGTTCTGAAGGCAAGAATACTGGAGTGGGCTGCCATTNAAGTAAATGTAAAGGAGAATAGAATGCACAAAAAGAAAACAAAACTACAGTTGATTCTTGAACAGTGTGGGAGTTAGGGGTGCTGATTCTTTGTGCAGTAGAAAACTTACATATAACTTTTGACTCACTCCAACTTAATCACTGTTGACAAGAATCATTACCAACAACACAGTTGATTAACACGTATTTCGTATGCCATGTGTATATCTACATGTTTTATGCATTCAGAACATACTAATTTTTCTTGATTGTTATTTCTAGGCTGTACAATTTGTGATTTTCTTTCAAGTTGTTGCAATATTTTTTCAATATGTTTATTGAAGAACATCCACATACAAGCGGACTTGCACAGTTCAAAGGGCATTATATAGGTTATTCTCATGTGTGTGTGTTAGTTGATCAGATGCCATTTCCTTCTCCCGGGAAATCTTCCCAACCCAGGAGTCAAACCCAGCTTTCCTGTATTGCAGGCAGATTATTTACCATCTGAATCATCAGGAAAGCCCCCAGGTTACTCTCAGAAGTGAACCTAAATGAAAAAAAAAAATTGAATAGACATCTAACACTCAAAACCCATCACTTCATATCTGTTTTATGACATTTTATTATTACCTGTTCTTCTGTGGTTATTTGCATCTATTGCATGCATATGGTAGAAACACCATATAAAGGCATTGCGATCCTTTCTTGATTCCATATTCAGCGATGTCATGTTAGTTGTTTGAAATTGGCCATGATAGAAGTATCTACACCAAAGAAATCAATAAACACTACAAATCAAATCCTGATGTATTGTGTTATTTGTCTAAATTTAAGAAAGTGAGGTAGAAAATGTTAGTAAAGCAGGTTAAGCAAAAGGGAATATTGAGTTTATAACTGTCGTGTTGTGAATAACACAGAAACTTGAGGAAACAGTTTATAGTATTAAAAACACATTATCCAACTTAGTAAAAACGTTGCTCACATTCTGAATGAATGAGTGGGTCTGTGACACACATCTTTGTTTCACTTCTGTCTTACTCATTATGTGCTGTGCTCAGCCAGTCATATCTGACTCTGCAAGTTATGGACTGTAGCCCACAAGCCACTTCTCTCCATGAGGTTCTGAAGGCAAGAATACTGGAGTGGGCTGCCATTTCCACCTCCAGGGGATCTTCCTGACCAAGCAATTGAACCTGTGTCTCCTTGAATTGGCAGGTGGGTTCTTTACCCACCTTTACTGAGCCACCCTGGAAGCCCTGCTGAGCTATTGAGGGAAGCCCTGTCTTACTCATTAACATAAATATAAATATCAACCACATTTATATGTAAACTACATTTATTCATCAGTTACAGCCATTGGTTGACTACAAGATTCAGCAAAAATTAATGGAAAGTGTTGTGTGAGAATCAATTGGTTATATGAAATTTACAATAAACAACAGTATAAACAGTATGAAAAGGCAAAACAGTATGACACTGAAAGATGAACTCCCCAGGTCGGTAAGTGCCCAATATGCTACAGGAGAAGAGGGCAGAAATAAGTCCAGAAAGAATGCAGAGATGGAGCCAAAGTGAAAACAATGTCCAGCTGTGGATGTGACTGGTGATGGAAGTAAAGTCCAAAATTGTAAATAACAATATTGCATAGGAACCTGGAATGTTAGGCCCATGAATCAAGGTAAATTGGAAGTGGTCTAACAATAGATGGCAAGAGTGAACATCAACATTTTAGGAATCAATGAACTAAAATGGACTGGAACGGGCAAATTTAGTTCAGATGAAAATTACATCTATTATTGTAGGCAAGAATCCCTGAGAAGAAATGGAGTAGCCCTCATAGTCAACAAAAGAGTTCAAAATGCAGTACTTGGGTTCAGTTTCAAAAATGACAGANTAAAATGGACTGGAATGGGCAAATTTAGTTCAGATGAAAATTACATCTATTATTGTAGGCAAGAATCCCTGAGAAGAAATGGAGTAGCCCTCATAGTCAACAAAAGAGTTCAAAATGCAGTACTTGGGTTCAGTTTCAAAAATGACAGAATAATCTCTGTTCATTTCTAAGGCGAATGATTCAGTATCACAATAATCCAAGCCTATGTCCCAACGAGTAACACTGATGAAGCTGAAGTTGAACGTTTCTTTGAAGAACTACAAGACCTTCTAGAACTAACACTAAAAAAAGATGTCCTTTTCATCACAGGGGACTGGAATGCAAAAGCAGGAAGCCAAGAGATATCTCGAATAATGGGCAAATTTGGCCTTGGAGTACAGAATGAAGCAGGGCAAAGGCTAATAGAGTTATACCAAGAGAACAAACTGGTCATAGAAAATACCCTCTTCCAACAAAACAAGAGAATACTCTACACATCACCAGATGGTCAATACTGAAATCAGATTGATTATATTCTTTGGAGCAAAAGAGGGAGCTCTATGCAGTCAGAAAAAACAAGACTGTGGCTGAGACCATGAACTCCTTATTGCCAAATTCAGACTTAAATTGATGAAAGTAGGGAAAACCACTAGGCCATTCAGGTATGACCTAAATCAAATCCCTTATAATTATACAGTGGAAATGACAAATAGACTCAAGGGACCAGATCTGCCTGATGCACTATGGATGGAGGTTCATGACACTGTACAGGAGGCAGTGATCAAGACCATTGCCAAGAAAAAGAAATGCAAAAAGGCAAAATGATTGTCTGAGGAGGCCTTACAAATAACTGAGAAAAGAAGAGAAGTTAAATCAAAGGAGAAAAGTAAAGATAAACCCATTTGAATGCAGAGTTCCAAAGAATAGCAAGGAGAGATAAGAGAGCCTTCCTCAGCAATCAATGCAAACAAATACAGGAAAACAACAGAATGGGAAAGACTAGAGATCTCTTCAAGAAAATTAGAGATACCAAGAGAATATTTCATTCAAAGATGGGCACAAAAGAACAGAAATGGTATGGACCTAACAGAAGCAGAAGATAGTAAGAAGAAGTGGCAAGAATACACAGAAGAACTATACAAAAAGTATCTTCATGACCCAGATAACCACGATGGTGTGATCACTCATCTAGACCAGACATCCTGGAATGCAAAGTCAAGTGGGCCTTAGGAAGCATCACTACAAACAAAGCTAGTGGAAGTGATGAAATTCCAGTTGAGCTATTTTAAATCCTAAAAGATGATGCTGTGGAAGTGCGGCACTCAATATGCCAACGAATTTGGAAAACTCAGCAGTGGCCACAAAATTTAAAAAAGGTTAGTTTTCATTCCAATCTCAAAGAAAAGCAATGCAAAAGAATGTTCAAATTACTTCACAATTACACTCATCTCACATGCTAGCAAATTAATGCTAGAAATTATTCAAGCCAGCCTCCAACAGTACGTGAACCAAGAACTTCCAGAGGTACAAGGTGGATTTAGAAAAGGCAGAGGAACCAGAGATCAAATTGCCAACATCATCTAAAAAGCAAGAGAGTTCAAGAAAAAACATCTACTTCTGCTTCATTGACTATGCCAAAGACTTTGACAGTGTGGATCCCAATCTCTTCTTCAAGAGATGGGAATTCCAGACCACCTTACCCACCTCCTGAGAAATCTGTATGCAGGTCAAGAAGCAACAGTTAGAACTGGACATGGAACAAAAGACTGGTTCTAAATTGGGAAAGGAGAACACCAACGCTTTATATTGTCACCCTGCTTATTTAACTTGTATGCAGAGTGCATCATGAAAAATGCTGGGCTGGATGAAACACAAGCTGAAATCAAGATTGTCAGGAGAAATATTGATAACCTCAGATACACAGATAACGCCACGCTTATGGCAGAAAATGAAGAACCAAAGAGCCTCTTGAAGAAAGTGAAAATGGAGAATGAAAAAGTTGGCTTAAACTCAACATTCAGAAAACTAAGATCATGGCATCCAGTCCCATCACTTCATGGCAAATTGATGGGGAAACAATGGAAACAGTGACAGAATTTATTTTCTTGGGTTGCAAAATCACTTCCGATAGTAACTGCAGTCATGAAATTAAAAGATGGTTGCTCCTTGGAAGAAAAGTTATGAACAACTAAACAGCATATTAAAAAGCAAAGACATTATTTTGCCAACAAAGTTCTGTCTAATCAAAGCTATGGTTTTCCAGTAGTCATGTATGGATGTGAGATTTGGACTGTAAAGAAAGCTGAGCACTGAAAGACTGATGCTTTTGAACTGTGGTGTTGGAGAAGACTCTTGAGAGTCATTGGATTGCAAAGAGATCAAACCAGTCAATCCTAAAGGAAATCAGTCCTGAATATTCATTGGAAGGACTGATGCTGAAGCTCCAATACTTTGGCCACTTGATGTGAAGAAGTGATTCACTGGAAAAGTCCTTAATGCTGGGAAAGATTGAAGGCAAGAAGAGAATGGGATGACAAAGCATGAGATGACTGGATCACAGAATCACTGGCTGATGGACATGAGTCTGAATAAGCTCCAGGAGTTGGTGATGGACAGGGAAGCCTGGCATGGTGCAGTCCATGGGGTCGCAAAGTGGGCACGACTGAGTGACTGGACTGAATTGAACCAAATATTGCATATTTTATTATTTGTGAACTTTGTGTTTTACATCCATTACATCAACAAGATTTATGATATCTACATATGCATATATATATGTATATACATTCCAGGAATAGGCTGGAAAGACCACATTGAAATTATACAAGAAATGTAATTGTTGGAGGCTGAAAATAGACTAGTTGTTTATTAATCCTGCAGAATTGGACATGATTAAGAGAGAAGTGAGAAAAAAAAGCAACACAGGATAGGATCTTGTTATATAAGCAGTAGGGAGAAAGAAGTCAGGTTTTGGAGAAGCTACTATATGGAATTTGGATAAAGAAGATCTTTAGCATAGTTGGCTGTGGAATATAACATAATTCCTCTTTGAATTTAGTAAAATTTACATTATTTTCATCTTTTTAGACACTTGTAGTTCTTTTGAATACCTAAACTCTGATAGGCATGAAGCAGTTGAGTTTTATATAATTAGATCACATAGCATTTTGGTAATAGAGGTATTATTTGCAGGCAATATTGGTTCAGTATGAACCAATAATGCCACGCTTCCTTTGATTCCCCATAGGATAGGTAGCTGCACAAATGTGTCTCGAGAACAACAACAAAAGAAAGAACACTACTATTATTGCTACTATTAAGTATCATTTTTATATTTTTGGCAGCTATTCTATTTTTTTAGATGACATTGAGTAATTTAATCATTGCAACAAATAAATGAAGCAGATACAAATAACAATATCATCATTTTACAAATCAGGAAATAGACCCAGATGGGTAGAAACTTGCTCCAAAGCACACAGGTAGCAAAATCTAGTGGGATTAGAATCCAGGCAGCTTATCCCTGAGGGTCACATTATAATGCTATAAAACCACCAAGCATTACTATAGTAGCATAAAATCCTCTTGTTTTTGGTTTGTAAAGGGCATTGATATATATCAGAAGATGGTTCTCTGTCCAGGTGTTGGAAAGGTGCCTTATTTGACTTTATTGACTGATTTCATAAAAGCATTTCTTGAACATCTGGTTGTTTAACAGAATGTCACAGTCAATACAAATGAATAAAATATGACTTCATGTTTGAGGAGCTTGAAGTCCAGACACTTGCTTTGTAAAAAAAAAATCAATCTCTTGAATGAAGTCAAGAGACAAATCAAGTATGTCCCAAAACTGGCACAGGATTTTAAAAGAATTCAAATTCAAAAAACTCCTAACAGTTTCCACTATTAATATTCTGAAACTAATCATTGTCCCCAGGATAAACTTTACGGTTTGCATATTCAAACCAAGTACAGGACTGGGGAAAAAAATCTGCATTCATGTCTGCTTCTATATAACATAAGTGGATGTTTTAGCGTTAATCTCAGGACTAAAGTGCTATTGACATTTGCGATGTGCTCTTAGGTCATAGTAATAGAAATAACATGTCCAGAATGAGAGCTTTTCTTTCCTTTTTTTTTTTTTCCCCCTTGGTGCTCTGCAGTGGGCAACGACCTGGGCAATATTGTTTTCAGTTCGGTCTGTAACATTTTAAGAGGAACATTGAAAAATGTGACTGGGACACAGGGAAAGGGGTAACAAAACCAAGTCATATGAAGAATGGTTGGAGGAACTGAGGATGTTTAGCCTGGACAAGGAAGAGTCACAGAGTACAGAGGATCAGATTCCAAAATATTTGGAGCGTTGTCTTGTGGAAGAAGCAGTGAACTTCTGAGCAGCTCCAAAAGCAAAACTAGTACAAACCACCTGAAGGTTATCTTAGGTTAGCAAAATAAAGCTGAAAGGGTTGAGCTACTAAAAAAACAGATTGGACTTCCATAGGCTGGAGACTCTAGAGAGTTGTGAGCAGGGAGGCTTGGGGAGGGGGCGCTGTTGAACAGCATCATGTCAAAAGCATCTTCCAAAATTAAAAACACATGATTTATAATGATACAACACAAACAGTTCTCTAGGGAACATATAGGAACACCATGTATTATAAAAATAAGGGAAAATTACACAATTAATCTACAAGTAATAATTATTCTTCCTAGAAGCAAAAGAAGCAGTGTTGTTTAGGTCATAGAAAGAGAAGAAATAAGGGGCCTGTGCAATTGCCTTTGTGCATCAAAAGTCCAAGAACAGTGGGCATAAGTCCTGGGATATCCACTCCATGGAGAACAGGGTTCTTTAGATATAAAGAGGTGAACAGAGAAGAAATACAGGTTCACCCTGGATGCAACTTTAAATCCTTCAGCACAATGCCTAGCAGTCATAAAAAAGCAGACACAAGTCAGCAAAGCCTTATCAGAGATGATAAACAGAAACAGAACAAATTTCTCTCATCTACATAAATGCTACATCCACGCGCTACCTCTGCTAAGAGATATGGGCAAAAACTCTGGCACATGGATCTTCAGGTAATTTACAAAAGCCAAGTTTAACGTAATTGGCAAATAGACACTTTAAAATGGAGTATTTAAAGAGAACCTCATCGAGGCCAGAAGGGACTGATGGGACCTGGAAGAAGAGACTGTTCTAGGCTCATCACGTATAGGAATAGAAAAGAAAATAGACTGAGATTACAGTCTAGACGAAGCCCAGTGAAGAGCCAAGAGGAGTTATGGGGAAGAGACCTTTGCGTAGCTGATGAAAGCCCCTGATAAAATCCCAATCACATTTGGCAATTTATTAAAAGTTGCTTCTTCCCCACTAACCAACCAGCTTCCATGAGTCTGAAGCATTCTTTCTGACTTATTTCATTAACATTTCCTTCTTTTTCTGGAGTGGTCAGAGCCCCAGGGAAAATCTCTCTCTCTCTCTCTCCTCCCCCCTTGCCCCCAACCGGTGGGGCATTGAATGAGAGCCAGAGTGTTGTCTGCGTAAAGAAAAATCGCAAAACCACAAATTGCAGAAAATCGTTACTGCCAAAAATCGAAAGGAACATACAATATCACCAAGCCTCTTAAAATGCAATTGTGCATTTTACAGGCCTCTGGATAATTCAGGTTTGTTTGGCAACTTTCTCATCCATACCACCCAGAAGACAGTTCTCCCACCAGAGGCAGTGGTCCTAAAGAATATGTGTAGTTGAAAAGAAGCAAAAAATGTGGGTACAAGTCTTTCCAGGGCTACAATATGGCTCCATATAGTTCTTTTTCTTCTGTTGTGAAATATTGATTTTAAGACCCAAAGTTTGCTTCCAGAGTCCCTGGGACTTCCACAGAAACACAGCAAGTGCCTCCAATAATTAATAAGAAGAATCCTTTGAAGATAGAAAGCATTTTTAGATGATAAAATCTTTCTGAAATGTTATGCTGTTATCGCAACCACCCTTAGATGGAGGTAAGAAAATGTTTTTCTTCCCAGTTCATTCTCTACCCCACCATAATACGAATACTTAGAAATTGAGAGGTTAACTAAAATTCTCAAAAATCATACCATTTCTGAGGGAGTGATCCGGGAATCAGACATGCACCTTCTGGTTCTTTCTCCCGAGCTCCTTTCATCATCTGCCCTTTCGCTGCAGTAAGCACACCTTCCTGACTTGCATAAGGCTGCCCTCCCTCCCCCACAGCGGGGCTGAGGTTTTACTTGGCGTATACATTCCCAGGACCTTTACTTGCAAAGCCTCCTGCCAGTCACTGTGGATGGAAGCCTTGTTTGAATGGAGTGCTGATTAGGTGGTTCTCCATTTGTATTGACTGTATAATACAATCATCATTAGGACACAAGGCCAACTCCAGAGGGGCCCATTGAGTCTGGCTGCCAAAATGAACCCCAGTCACAATAGCCTGATGATTTGAACGCGTTTCCATGACTCCACAGATCAGACCAACTTTGCACCAGTTGCTTTGAGGTGATGTGGAAAGGTACATAGATGGTATAAATTCTAGTGCAAGTTTACTAAGAATTAATAAACTAGGTCACCAAGCCCTTTGTATGTCTTTGAGAAAAAAATGTAAAAATAAAATGATCATAAATTACCCAAAGTGAAATGACTAGATTTCCGTCTCCCACCCTCAATCTAGAAGGTAAAAGGTGTTTTCAACTGCAATATTGATCAAGAGACCTTGAGCTAATAGTCATATATGTGTTTATAGGTGCATATTTGCATATAATGATTTAAAATGCTGCTTTAAATTGCCCTTCACTTAATTTTCACCATGGACATATATCAACCATGTTTTAGTATTTAACATTAAATTATTTAAAAGCAGTGTAAATGTAACAACCAGACTCTGTATGAAAAAGATCTGCCAGATATGAATATTTAGGGAAGGAACACAGGTGGTGTTTCTTGAATGACATTCTATGTTTAAAAGAGAGAGTACAGTCAAAAGTTACCCTTTACACAATACTCATGATAGCACATGAAAAGGAAGATTGCTCCTAAAATCTAGAATGACTCTGTTGGGAAAAGCTGCTTAAATCATTTATAACATGAAGGTGTCTTGATAATGTAATAAAGACCAAAGCAGTATAACACAGAACTTGACATTTTACAAATTCCAGTGAGTGCATAATACTTAGACATAAAATGTAAATGATTTTAAGGGTGATGTTTCTTGTGCTGACGTTTAGATATTTNTCTTCCCCACTAACCAACCAGCTTCCATGAGTCTGAAGCATTCTTTCTGACTTATTTCATTAACATTTCCTTCTTTTTCTGGAGTGGTCAGAGCCCCAGGGAAAATCTCTCTCTCTCTCTCTCCTCCCCCCTTGCCCCCAACCGGTGGGGCATTGAATGAGAGCCAGAGTGTTGTCTGCGTAAAGAAAAATCGCAAAACCACAAATTGCAGAAAATCGTTACTGCCAAAAATCGAAAGGAACATACAATATCACCAAGCCTCTTAAAATGCAATTGTGCATTTTACAGGCCTCTGGATAATTCAGGTTTGTTTGGCAACTTTCTCATCCATACCACCCAGAAGACAGTTCTCCCACCAGAGGCAGTGGTCCTAAAGAATATGTGTAGTTGAAAAGAAGCAAAAAATGTGGGTACAAGTCTTTCCAGGGCTACAATATGGCTCCATATAGTTCTTTTTCTTCTGTTGTGAAATATTGATTTTAAGACCCAAAGTTTGCTTCCAGAGTCCCTGGGACTTCCACAGAAACACAGCAAGTGCCTCCAATAATTAATAAGAAGAATCCTTTGAAGATAGAAAGCATTTTTAGATGATAAAATCTTTCTGAAATGTTATGCTGTTATCGCAACCACCCTTAGATGGAGGTAAGAAAATGTTTTTCTTCCCAGTTCATTCTCTACCCCACCATAATACGAATACTTAGAAATTGAGAGGTTAACTAAAATTCTCAAAAATCATACCATTTCTGAGGGAGTGATCCGGGAATCAGACATGCACCTTCTGGTTCTTTCTCCCGAGCTCCTTTCATCATCTGCCCTTTCGCTGCAGTAAGCACACCTTCCTGACTTGCATAAGGCTGCCCTCCCTCCCCCACAGCGGGGCTGAGGTTTTACTTGGCGTATACATTCCCAGGACCTTTACTTGCAAAGCCTCCTGCCAGTCACTGTGGATGGAAGCCTTGTTTGAATGGAGTGCTGATTAGGTGGTTCTCCATTTGTATTGACTGTATAATACAATCATCATTAGGACACAAGGCCAACTCCAGAGGGGCCCATTGAGTCTGGCTGCCAAAATGAACCCCAGTCACAATAGCCTGATGATTTGAACGCGTTTCCATGACTCCACAGATCAGACCAACTTTGCACCAGTTGCTTTGAGGTGATGTGGAAAGGTACATAGATGGTATAAATTCTAGTGCAAGTTTACTAAGAATTAATAAACTAGGTCACCAAGCCCTTTGTATGTCTTTGAGAAAAAAATGTAAAAATAAAATGATCATAAATTACCCAAAGTGAAATGACTAGATTTCCGTCTCCCACCCTCAATCTAGAAGGTAAAAGGTGTTTTCAACTGCAATATTGATCAAGAGACCTTGAGCTAATAGTCATATATGTGTTTATAGGTGCATATTTGCATATAATGATTTAAAATGCTGCTTTAAATTGCCCTTCACTTAATTTTCACCATGGACATATATCAACCATGTTTTAGTATTTAACATTAAATTATTTAAAAGCAGTGTAAATGTAACAACCAGACTCTGTATGAAAAAGATCTGCCAGATATGAATATTTAGGGAAGGAACACAGGTGGTGTTTCTTGAATGACATTCTATGTTTAAAAGAGAGAGTACAGTCAAAAGTTACCCTTTACACAATACTCATGATAGCACATGAAAAGGAAGATTGCTCCTAAAATCTAGAATGACTCTGTTGGGAAAAGCTGCTTAAATCATTTATAACATGAAGGTGTCTTGATAATGTAATAAAGACCAAAGCAGTATAACACAGAACTTGACATTTTACAAATTCCAGTGAGTGCATAATACTTAGACATAAAATGTAAATGATTTTAAGGGTGATGTTTCTTGTGCTGACGTTTAGATATTTGGGGAGTAGCAGTGGGATCAAGTTCTTCTAGAGAACAAACAAAAGACATCATCCAGGGAAGTCAGTAAAAACTAAGTTTTTCTTACAGTTCACCTGAGCACATCATTGGTCTTAGGGTCTGAATGATTCAAAGAGAATTTATTAGAACATGTATATGTATAATTTAGGTGAGTTCTCTGGCTTCTCTCTGGTCCAAGATATCTAATTAAATGCTTCAGTGACTGCTGAGATGCACCTTCCAGTAGATTCTGTGTGAATCAGGAAGGGGCATTGCTGGTCTCCTACTTACTTATCTGTAGTGACAAGAAACTCACTACCACTTAAACTACCATTGACTAGCTAGAGTCTTCATATTGAATCCACATTTATCCTCTGCTTTTTGAACTTGCATAATAGAGTCTAGTGTGACTGGTGGGACTTTTCTGTTTGGGGCTGGTGCACTGAGATGACCCAGAGGGATGGTATGGGGAGGGAGGAGGGAGGGAGGTTCAGGATGGGGAACACGTGTATACCTGTGGCAGATTCTTGTTGATATATGGCAAAACCAATACAATATTGTAAAGTAATTAACCGCCAATTAAAATAAATACATTTATATTAAAAAAAAGAATTTGTGATATATGTGGCAAGGTAAGGAACATTAGATGTCTTTGTTCTTAGATTCTCATAATCAAATTATTCCAGAGGCAGATGGAATGTTCATATTATCTGGCTAAAATTATTAGACACATTTTAATTTAAAAAAGAAAAAATAGTCACATCCTAATTCTCAAAGGCAAACTCTAAAATACTCAGAACTGTCAGTTCGGACCTGGTATAATTTTATTTTGTCTTTTGTAATAGAGGGGTTTTGTAATTTGGGTAGGGACACTGAGAGTACCAAGAATAAAGAAATGCAATACTCAAGAGAGTCATTCTAGAAAGAAACACCGGTCTAGAGAGTGGCTATAATGCAGCACACAGAGGAAAGAATTATTAAGATAACTACAATATTGTTAAAAGGAAAATAATCTGTGACTCCAAGGATCAACTGGACAAAGAGCAATAAAGAGTAGTCGGCCATTTGTGAGAGAACTTGAATATTCAAAAGCATGCTGTCACACTCTCATAATGTCTAAAAGAATGCTGTCTAATTCTTTCCTCCTTACTTTTTTCTAGCCTTCTTTTAAAGGTAACCNTCAACTGGACAAAAAGCAATAAAGAGTAGTCGGCCATTTGTGAGAGAACTTGAATATTCAAAAGCATGCTGTCACACTCTCATAATGTCTAAAAGAATGCTGTCTAATTCTTTCCTCCTTACTTTTTTCTAGCCTTCTTTTAAAGGTAACCTGCTCACAAACACAGCCAGGTTCAATCTGCTTCCTAAATGGTTTATAAAATGTTTCACAACGTTCCACAAATCAAGAGTGTGAAATATTAGATTTAAACTGCATTTGTTGAGCCAGACTTGAAAAAATTCAGCAACGTGAGATGGGAGCCTTAAAGATTAGGAGCTTTGAGGAATGAGAGCTAGAAGGAGATACCATTTCAAGGAGGAAATGTACTTACATTTTACTGCAAGTGAAACGCCTGTCTTTAAATGGTAGCCTCTGAAACAAAGAGAGAAAAAAACTGTGTTAAAAAAATGCAGAGTGACGAATTGCAAGTGAAGAGGGCATTGAATTGCCTCCGAAGGTGCAGGCTTTGAATAATATGTTTCCTCGTTTGAAAAAATGAGAAGCTTAGAGATGAAACCATTTTTATTGGGAAACTCTTCTCGAAGTCACAGGGAGCTGCAGTCCACAAAGAAAGCACGTGAGTCAATTGTGGTGCCTCATTGCACACTCAGCTCCCTGTCCCAAGCATCCTCTAATTTTGAGATTCCTTGATGCTCCCTTGTTTCCCAGGTCTGATCCTGGTGAGAGGAGATGTGGAGTCTGATTACACAGGCTGATGGCTCAGTTCATCATCCTCTTGCTCCTGGTTCGTACTCACTGTGTACCCTGTTCTTGAAGGCCCAGCTATGACCCTTTGTTCCCTTAACTGAAACTCCTCCTGAAAATTACGATTTTCTCAATACATGCTTATTGGGATAAGTGGACAAGTTTTCTTTTCCAAGAAAACTTTTCCAAGTTTTCTGGGGGCAGGGGGAGGTTGAAATCAATGCCAAGTTTCTCTTTGTTCAAGATGGCAGTGAAAAAAGAGGGACAATTAGACTGTGCCCATGCTTGGAGGGAGTCTGCCAGTTGTGCTGGCAATTTGTTCAGGGTGGCAGCCCACCAGACAATTCACTTCCAAATCCATTTTAAAAAAATCTATTGTGGCTATATCCAAAAGGGTATTTTTCAGGGTAGTAGGTTTATTGAGAATGGCAGGTAAGTCCCCATGATTGATGTGAAGTGTTCGGGTTGTGAGATTCAAATGATCCCAGTCATCTCCCAGCCTGAGCAGTCAAGTCACAATGTCCTCAGCCTGACAAGAAGATCCTGTCACTTGTCACGCCACCCACATGGATCTGGATGAGTCAGATGAGTCACCTCAGTGAGCAATATTTTTCCAGCCCCTGCCATCTTTAGTAATAGCATGACTTTGGCAAATTGATTCAATGCTTTGGGATGGAGAGAAGTAAAAATAGTGGCTATTTCAAAGAACTGATGTAAGGGTTAAATAAGATAATAGATGTCAAATAGTAATATAAGGCTGGCCCATACTGAAGAGAGTGCTACCTGGTATTGTTAGTTATTATTACTATCAGAAGGCCAACTTGGAAAATTAACTTAAGATAAGTTCATGGACTTGGAGCTAGGAAGGTAGCTACAGAGACCATTTTGCTTGGGTGGGAATGTCTCCACTCTTGGCAGTCAAAACTGTACCATTTTCCCAAATTTCTCTCCCAGATGGCCTCTCTCAAATCTTCATTTTTTCCAACTGCTGAGAACGTTAATAATTTGAATCAGATCCAAATCCACATCGGAAAATTCCTAAGTATTTTAGTAAGCCACCTAATTCCTCATTTATAATCTAGAAATGATTGGGGTTGGGGTTCCTAGATTGACAATGTACTAAATTTTTGAATGGCCAGGCCCAGGAAAAAACAAAAACACACAAGGATATTCTTCTTTCAGAGCTTTTACGGAAGGCAGGTGTATGATGCATTTTTATTGAGTTGAGTTTCTTAGATGGACCCTATGGTGAGATTCAGGAAGATGTCACATGTATCACCGACTCGAAGGAATTAGGACTACTTGCCCTGCCCCTTATATACATTCCCCTCACTCCCCTGCCACCCAGCTCTTGCCCCTCAAACAAAAAGGGTATCAAAGATTCCTCTGAAATGTTGAGCCCTTCAGTTCCTTTGAGGAAACTGTTGCTAGGAAACAGATTTAGAACATTCTCGCCTACTGAGAAAAGTTTTTACTACTGCCTCACATAACAGCTTCTTCCTTAGCTTTGAAAGTATCAATAAAGAAAACTGTCCCTTACTTCACCGATTCACTGGATAATAGCTCTTCATTTGGGCAACAATTTCACAGAAATATCATTGATTACTTTGAAAACTATTCAAAACCATCCTTGAAACTAACTTATGTAGCTACCTAATGCGGTAGGACCAATCGTTTTTCTTGGGGTACAAAATAAATAAAGCCTTTAAGAACATTGTGGTGGTGAGGTTTTACAGACCATTAAAAACCATCAAAACTTGCCTTTGCTTTTCTAAGCTTACTTCCACATTTGAAAAAGAAAACCTGAGTTCTTAAAGGAGAAAGAGGGCCCATAACTTTNGAAGGTGCAGGCTTTGAATAATATGTTTCCTCGTTTGAAAAAATGAGAAGCTTAGAGATGAAACCATTTTTATTGGGAAACTCTTCTCGAAGTCACAGGGAGCTGCAGTCCACAAAGAAAGCACGTGAGTCAATTGTGGTGCCTCATTGCACACTCAGCTCCCTGTCCCAAGCATCCTCTAATTTTGAGATTCCTTGATGCTCCCTTGTTTCCCAGGTCTGATCCTGGTGAGAGGAGATGTGGAGTCTGATTACACAGGCTGATGGCTCAGTTCATCATCCTCTTGCTCCTGGTTCGTACTCACTGTGTACCCTGTTCTTGAAGGCCCAGCTATGACCCTTTGTTCCCTTAACTGAAACTCCTCCTGAAAATTACGATTTTCTCAATACATGCTTATTGGGATAAGTGGACAAGTTTTCTTTTCCAAGAAAACTTTTCCAAGTTTTCTGGGGGCAGGGGGAGGTTGAAATCAATGCCAAGTTTCTCTTTGTTCAAGATGGCAGTGAAAAAAGAGGGACAATTAGACTGTGCCCATGCTTGGAGGGAGTCTGCCAGTTGTGCTGGCAATTTGTTCAGGGTGGCAGCCCACCAGACAATTCACTTCCAAATCCATTTAAAAAAAATCTATTGTGGCTATATCCAAAAGGGTATTTTTCAGGGTAGTAGGTTTATTGAGAATGGCAGGTAAGTCCCCATGATTGATGTGAAGTGTTCAGGTTGTGAGATTCAAATGATCCCAGTCATCTCCCAGCCTGAGCAGTCAAGTCACAATGTCCTCAGCCTGACAAGAAGATCCTGTCACTTGTCACGCCACCCACATGGATCTGGATGAGTCAGATGAGTCACCTCAGTGAGCAATATTTTTCCAGCCCCTGCCATCTTTAGTAATAGCATGACTTTGGCAAATTGATTCAATGCTTTGGGATGGAGAGAAGTAAAAATAGTGGCTATTTCAAAGAACTGATGTAAGGGTTAAATAAGATAATAGATGTCAAATAGTAATATAAGGCTGGCCCATACTGAAGAGAGTGCTACCTGGTATTGTTAGTTATTATTACTATCAGAAGGCCAACTTGGAAAATTAACTTAAGATAAGTTCATGGACTTGGAGCTAGGAAGGTAGCTACAGAGACCATTTTGCTTGGGTGGGAATGTCTCCACTCTTGGCAGTCAAAACTGTACCATTTTCCCAAATTTCTCTCCCAGATGGCCTCTCTCAAATCTTCATTTTTTCCAACTGCTGAGAACGTTAATAATTTGAATCAGATCCAAATCCACATCGGAAAATTTCTAAGTATTTTAGTAAGCCACCTAATTCCTCATTTATAATCTAGAAATGATTGGGGTTGGGGTTCCTAGATTGACAATGTACTAAATTTTTGAATGGCCAGGCCCAGGAAAAAACAAAAACACACAAGGATATTCTTCTTTCAGAGCTTTTACGGAAGGCAGGTGTATGATGCATTTTTATTGAGTTGAGTTTCTTAGATGGACCCTATGGTGAGATTCAGGAAGATGTCACATGTATCACCGACTCAAAGGAATTAGGACTATTTGCCCTGCCCCTTATATACATTCCCCTCACTCCCCTGCCACCCAGCTCTTGCCCCTCAAACAAAAAGGGTATCAAAGATTCCTCTGAAATGTTGAGCCCTTCAGTTCCTTTGAGGAAACTGTTGCTAGGAAACAGATTTAGAACATTCTCCCCTACTGAGAAAAGTTTTTACTACTGCCTCACATAACAGCTTCTTCCTTAGCTTTGAAAGTATCAATAAAGAAAACTGTCCCTTACTTCACCGATTCACTGGATAATAGCTCTTCATTTGGGCAACAATTTCACAGAAATATCATTGATTACTTTGAAAACTATTCAAAACCATCCTTGAAACTAACTTATGTAGCTACCTAATGCGGTAGGACCAATCGTTTTTCTTGGGGTACAAAATAAATAAAGCCTTTAAGAACATTGTGGTGGTGAGGTTTTACAGACCATTAAAAACCATCAAAACTTGCCTTTGCTTTTCTAAGCTTACTTCCACATTTGAAAAAGAAAACCTGAGTTCTTAAAGGAGAAAGAGGGCCCATAACTTTAATAATTAGCTCATTTGCTAAATGTTCCTTCAGTGCCTGGTATGTGAAGGGCAGTGTGGTAGGGCACTAATCGTACATCCCCTGCCCTCATGATAATGTGAGATTGAAGAGGCAACTAAACACTGGGAGAGATCATGAGGTGATAGAGTGCAAAATTACAAGGTGCTCAGTGAGGTCAGAAGGTGGTCTTTGAGGATTCAATCTAGAAAGAGCAATCAGGGAATTCTAATCGGGAAAGTGTTAGGATAATGTCTGATGAAAAATCCATATTAATAACAACAGCCAACATTGCTAGTGCTGCNGCTATTTCAAAGAACTGATGTAAGGGTTAAATAAGATAATAGATGTCAAATAGTAATATAAGGCTGGCCCATACTGAAGAGAGTGCTACCTGGTATTGTTAGTTATTATTACTATCAGAAGGCCAACTTGGAAAACTTACTTAAGATAAGTTCATGGACTTGGAGCTAGGAAGGTAGCTACAGAGACCATTTTGCTTGGGTGGGAATGTCTCCACTCTTGGCAGTCAAAACTGTACCATTTTCCCAAATTTCTCTCCCAGATGGCCTCTCTCAAATCTTCATTTTTTCCAACTGCTGAGAACGTTAATAATTTGAATCAGATCCAAATCCACATCGGAAAATTTCTAAGTATTTTAGTAAGCCACCTAATTCCTCATTTATAATCTAGAAATGATTGGGGTTGGGGTTCCTAGATTGACAATGTACTAAATTTTTGAATGGCCAGGCCCAGGAAAAAACAAAAACACACAAGGATATTCTTCTTTCAGAGCTTTTACGGAAGGCAGGTGTATGATGCATTTTTATTGAGTTGAGTTTCTTAGATGGACCCTATGGTGAGATTCAGGAAGATGTCACATGTATCACCGACTCAAAGGAATTAGGACTATTTGCCCTGCCCCTTATATACATTCCCCTCACTCCCCTGCCACCCAGCTCTTGCCCCTCAAACAAAAAGGGTATCAAAGATTCCTCTGAAATGTTGAGCCCTTCAGTTCCTTTGAGGAAACTGTTGCTAGGAAACAGATTTAGAACATTCTCCCCTACTGAGAAAAGTTTTTACTACTGCCTCACATAACAGCTTCTTCCTTAGCTTTGAAAGTATCAATAAAGAAAACTGTCCCTTACTTCA
This sequence comes from Raphicerus campestris, assembly GCA_006410735.1. Classification (NCBI taxonomy): domain Eukaryota; kingdom Metazoa; phylum Chordata; class Mammalia; order Artiodactyla; family Bovidae; genus Raphicerus; species Raphicerus campestris. The sequence goes on along the minus strand of SJYW01000908.1, from coordinate 440,997 downwards.
CCAATTCACTGGATAATAGCTCTTCATTTGGGCAACAATTTCACAGAAATATCATTGATTACTTTGAAAACTATTCAAAACCATCCTTGAAACTAACTTATGTAGCTACCTAATGCGGTAGGACCAATCGTTTTTCTTGGGGTACAAAATAAATAAAGCCTTTAAGAACATTGTGGTGGTGAGGTTTTACAGACCATTAAAAACCATCAAAACTTGCCTTTGCTTTTCTAAGCTTACTTCCACATTTGAAAAAGAAAACCTGAGTTCTTAAAGGAGAAAGAGGGCCCCTAACTTTAATAATTAGCTCATTTGCTAAATGTTCCTTCAGTGCCTGGTATGTGAAGGGCAGTGTGGTAGGGCACTAATCGTACATCCCCTGCCCTCATGATAATGTGAGATTGAAGAGGCAACTAAACACTGGGAGAGATCATGAGGTGATAGAGTGCAAAATTACAAGGTGCTCAGTGAGGTCAGAAGGTGGTCTTTGAGGATTCAATCTAGAAAGAGCAATCAGGGAATTCTAATCGGGAAAGTGTTAGGATAATGTCTGATGAAAAATCCATATTAATAACAACAGCCAACATTGCTAGTGCTGCATGCATCAGGAACTGTCCGGATGCCCTGATTCACTTATGAGTCAGCATGCCTACAAGAGGTGCTATTGTGGCCACAGGGTAGGAGTTAAGAGAGCAAATGCGGAGAGGAGAGGACACCAGGGGAAGGGACATCATCAAGGGCACAGGCCCTGGGCAGGAGGAAAGAGACCAGGCCACCACTTGCCTTACCCTCTCTGCATCTCAGCAGAGTCCATCCCTCCACCACATGGGAATCTCCAGGGGGTTACGGATGGGCTCTTCTGATATCAATCCTGGATTACTTTAGTTATGGAAGTTGAACCTTTGCTCCCACCGTGGGGAGACACAGTGCACAACTTGTCTCTGCCTGTACCCAGCANACCATAGGAGGTATAATTTAGGTGAGAAGGGAGGAGGCCCAATCCATTGCTATAGTCATATTCTTTGACATGTTGAATTCGCAGTTATTGAACATGTAACTTTTAAGATCCTAATATGTAAATCTAAAAGAAATAATAGCAGCACTAGGAACCCAGAAGTCATGTTTTTTATTCCTTAGGAAACACAGGACTGACTTAGAAATGCTATACTCAAAACCCCTCAACAGGAATTTCTCTGGTGGTCCAGTGGCCAAGACTCTGCATTCCCAGTGAAGGGAGGCCCAGGTTTAAACCCTGGTCAGGGGGCCAGACCCATATGCTACAACTAAGATCCTGCAGGCCACAGTGAAGATCAAAGATCCCTTCATGCTGCAACTAAGACCCAGTGCAGCCAAATAAAAATAAGTAAATAAATGTAAAAAATTGCTCATACTTTCTAAAATATTTATTTAAAAAACTCTCAACAGACAAGAAGAGTATGAATTATTTTAAAATGAACATAGATGAATGGATAAAGAAGTTGTGGTACGTGCACACAATGGAATATTATTCAGTCATAAATAAAATGAATCAGTTGAACTGAAATGGGCGAACCAAGAGTCTGTTATACAGAATGAAGTAAATCAGAAAGAGGAAAATACGTATGATGAACCTATTTGCAAGGCAGGAATAGAGATGCAAACTTAGAGAACAGACTTGTGGGCACAGCAGGGGAAGGAGAGGAGGAGACAGATTGAGATAGTAGCATTGAAATATGTACATTAGCATGTGTAAAATACATAGCTAGTGGGAAGCTGCTGTATACCACAGGGGGCTCAGCCTGGTGCTCTGTAACAACCTAGAGGGATGGTTTGGGGGTGTGAGGGAGGCTGTAGAAAAGGGAATATATATGTATGCTTATGTCTGATTTGCATTAGTGTAGGACAGAAACCAACAGAGCATTGTGAAGCAATTATCCTCCAATTAAAAATAAATTAAAAAATGAACATAGAATGGTTAAAAATTCTTTATTTAAAGCCCATAATGTCTAACTTCTTCCTTCTTAAGGGGAGAAAGGGATGAACTTATTCAGATTAGTGGAAAAACAACTCTCTATTTCAGGGTTTCTCAGCCTTGGCACTGTGGGCATTTGGGGTCAGATATTCCCTGCACATTGTAGGCTAGCAGCATCCTGGCATCTACCCACTAGATGCCACTATTACCCCTTCCTTCCCCAGTCGTGATCACTGAAATGTCTCCAGACTTTGCCTGATACCCCTGGGAGGGTCATAACTGTTTTCTCTGCTGCCTCCTACTCAGACTGAGAACCAGTGCTCCAACTATTCGTCTGATACCATGTGGTGAAATTTGGAAGAACTCTGCTAATTCTTTTGTGCCAGGGGAGGGTGAAACCTAGAGAAGGCCTTTTGTTTATTAGAGAACATTAATGAGTTCCTGGCCTAGACCTTGAGTAGATGGTGTGGAAGTTAAATTCTGCGACAGAAGAAAGTGAAAGGAATTAAATTTCTACAGTAAACTGAAAGGAACTTGCTGGGCATCAGGAGGCTAATATCTTGCAGAAAGGAGAGTGGTGAGAAATCCCTGATGGTTGGGAGGATGTAGGGTCTTTAATTACAGGGATGCTTAACATTCAGTCCTAAACTAAGCTGTTTCCTGCTCTGTGCTGTAAGACCCCTCCTTTATTTTGAAGTCCTGAGGTGGAACCTCAGGCCAGACATAGCTGTAAGGATGTCATCTCCCAGGACTTTGCAGAGATGTCCTGTATGGGGCTTAGGCTTTTAAGCTCCATCACTGTCCTCACCATTGCCATCTTCTCTCTTTTTATCATTTTCTTCTTCTTTCACATCCCATAATAAAAACTTTTATTCTTGGAGATTAATTCCTTTGCTTGGAATTACCAGTAAGCTTAAATTCCCTGTGGGATGCTGAGTTTCTGAAGCTGTAGGAGGCCAGAGATGCTCTTTGGGATGGACAGGGCAGAGCTTGGCATAGAGACAGACATCATCAGCAATATGGGGCCCTCTCACTGACGTCTCCTAACAGACGGGTAAGCTGAGGTCCAGAAGGCCACAGGGCTTTGTTTGAGGAACAGGGTCTTCTTTGGCTCCTGGTTCAGGACTTTTTCTAGCAGAGCACACCAGGAAATCATTTCTCTCAGATTACTTGGCACTGATATCTAGAAAGGTCTCTGATTTTTGCAGTAGAAGCTCTGAGGCAATAACCTTGCCAGGAGAAAAAAGCAGAGTAAAAGCTCTTTAACTAAAGGTTCACTCAAGGATGCTTAAAGTTTGGCTTATCCTCGAATCTTTTCTCCATGACATCATTAAACTATTCTTTGGCTCAAAATATTTTCTACTTTCAAACATCTCTTTTCAAATTTCTATCTTCCGTCAGCTGACAAGATAGGCACGTAAAACCCTTTCATGTCTCCCAGGCCACTACAGTTCAAATCTTATCATTAAATAATGAATTTCTAAAGATGAATTATTCAAATGTCAAAGAGATGGTTTTAGGCAAGGAAAGAAGTATCTTTCAAATCTGCAGTAGATAATATGAAAGCTGTCAATGGCCAGTGTTTACATTTCTAGCTATCAATTTCTAATGAAACATTTCCTTTGAAGTCACAGGAACATATGAAGTCTGTAAACATAAAACCTGAAAATCACACTGAAGTTCTGTTTCACGAAAGGTGACCTCAACTGTTCCAAAACTCTTCCAACAGAAGAACAATGGCTCAAATACCTTATAAATCAGAGCATGAACCCAAACAACTTCTTATCAATCTTTTTTATCTTCTTCAGTGTCTAGCAGAATATTGGGCACATAGTGAGTCTTCAATAGATAGTCATTAAGTGAATCAACCCCCAGACTTCCCCAGCAAAAAGATTCTGCCTGCCCAGCACCCTCCCACATCCATACTGCCTCTGTCACCCTACGTGTGTCCAGGACCAGATATGCCATTTGCAAGACTCAGTGCAAAAATGAAAAGGTGGAGTCTCTTCTTGCAAAATGATCAAGAACTTCAACGCAGTGACAGCAGAGCATGAAGCTAAGGCCCCAGGCCCTGTGTGACTGTATCAGGTGTGTGGCATGCTCATAGAGACAGCATTGCAAGTGTCCAGCCTGCTTCCCAGGCTTCTAAGTCCTTCATGCTGCTAGTCATGCTACCTGGGCCAAGGGTAGACCCAAGTTGATCTGACCTTGGCCCCTTCTTTCTTGCCTTAGTCAAAGAGTAAAAAAGAAGACCCCCCCAACCCCCCTTCTAGGGTATGTGGCCTTCCAACCTTCTTGCATTGTCTTTTACATTGTGCTTTCTGGACCCATGTGCTAAGGTGAGAGACCTCACTTCTGTCTCTATCTTCTCAGTCCATCTCCTCACCAGAATGGAAACAGGGCTTTCCCACCTCTACAGTCTGCTCCAGCATGGACCACTATTGTTCCTGACTCCAAAGTGCCCTTGAACCTTACTGGCTCTTCTAGACCATTTGTTACCTTCCCCTTTCTTACATAGTGGCTTGCACACTTTTTCCATGTCCTACCATACATCATTAGATATTTTGCATGCTTTCTTCTTCTCTCCCAGCTTTCTTCTTCTCTCCCATCTTTCTTGGTATTTGTAATGCTTGCCACAGTGATCCATCCGGCTCTCTGACCTTGCAGCTCAATTATTTCCAAAAAGTCTCTGATCTTCATTACTACTGACTCCGAACACTCACTGGTATACCTCAACTTACACTATTACCAGGAGCTACTCCACTTATAAGATGTATATTCTAAGCATGGGACCATTTGGAAAATGTAGAAAGCAAAAACAAGCAAATAAGAACAACAAAGCAAATCACTCAACCAAACAAAAATAACTGCCATTCTATCACTCAATGATCTCACTGTTAGAATTTTAGAAACTACCACCCCCGGTCTTTTCTCTATGCATAGAAAATAGAAACTGTAGGAGTTGTGATGAGTCTTATCTGCAAGAATAAAGATCTTGATCTCATCTGGGATATCAGATTATGGAGGTATAACCAGAGAGCTCTAGTTAAGCTGAAATCTGAAGGCTGGGTTGGAACATCTCATTGAAGGAGAGAGGGAAGATCATCACAGCAGAAGGCATAGCTTGTGAAAAATCCTGAAGCAGGAAAGAGCATGTCTTTTTTGAGAACCTAAAAGAAAGCCACTGAGTAAGAACATGATAAAATGGATCACCTGGATTCAAATTACTTACTTCAGCCTCAATTTCCTCCTCTGTAAACTGGAGATTATATTGGCCTTCTCTGAGGTTGGTTGGAAAGATTAAATGTGTTCTTGTAAGGAAAGCACTTAAAATAGCACCTGACACATAGTAAAGCTTTTTCAAACAGGGGAAAGAAAGTGTAGATAGCCTGAAGAGTCAGCGTGGAGAAGGAGCCAAAGCTTATCTGCCTCCTGTGTTCTCCATGAGGATGCAGCCATGAGGGACAGCTATCAGCATGAGCATGTCTGGCTTCTCTCTTTACTCTTGAACTGTATTTTCCAGCCAGGAAGAGGTTGACTTCCCAGACTATGGGAAGACCTGTGTCCACCAGGCCATTTTCCAGAGAGGGACATCTTCCTGGCTGCAGGCCACTGCTCTCGTGTACAGAGCAGGCTCTTGTGTTAATGCTGCAAGTCAGGGGTTCTCCTGGGAGTGGACAGGCAAGTGACAGTTGTGTGGTGATGGGCTCTAGGTTCTTCAGTTCAGAGGAGGGGAAGGGGAACCCCTGGTTTGGAGTCTGCTGTGAAGTTTCCTGGTTGTTGTGCATTTTGGGTTTATTGGACACTCTCTAGCTATCAATGAGGTTGGGACTTTGATATCCACTTAGTGGAGAAGACACGGTGAAGGATTAGAATCCTAGTCCTCAACACGTCAATGAACTAGACATCTTAAGAAAACTACAGATATTTGGAAAGCAGAGAAGACTCTTGAGAGTCCCCTGGACTGCAAGGAGATCCAACCAGTCCATCCTCAAGGAGATCAGTCTGGGTGTTCACTGGAAGGACTGATGTTGAAGCTGAAACTCCAATACTTTGACCACCTGATGCAAAGAGCTGACTCACTGGAAAAGAACCTGATGCTGGGAAAGATTGAGGGCAGGGGGAGAAGGGACGATGGAGGATGAGACAGTTGGATGGCATCATCGACTCAATGGACATGGGTTTGGGTGGCCTCTAGGAGTTGGTGATGGACAGGGAGGCCTGGTGTGCTATGGTTCATGGGGTCTCAAAGAGTCGGACACAACTGAGCGACTGAACTGAATTGAACTGAAAGAACCTGAACACGAGACCACAGATCCTAGTATAGCTATTTATATTATGAACAATTTGGTGTGAGTGGGCAGTGCTAGCCTTTGTTTGACTTGTTTGCTGACAATGGCTTGCAGTCAACGTGCAGCTGAGGCCAATACTGAATTATTTGGACTTTAAGTACAACAACAACAACAATAGCAAGTCCCAGGATACTTTTCATCAGAGAGAACAAGAGAGAGGTTTTGGCTGGCAGGGGAGTGGTAGGCACGGGGAACACTTGCTTAGCTGATCCAGCTGGGATTCCTGTTGATCTAGTTTGGAACAGCACAGGCTCGAGGTGGACTGTGGAAGGACCAGCTTCCTAATTCAAGGAGCTTGCCCACAGAATCCTGGGGCTTTTGAGCAAATATTTTCTAAATGGCTTTTTTTTTTTCATAAGGCTTATTTCTTAAGTGAGATATGATATCTTAAATCCATAGCTGATTATGATGTGGATTTAAGAAACTCTGTCCCATCACTTCATGGCTAATATATAAGGAAAAAAGGGAGACAGTGACAGACTTATTTTCTTGGACTCCAAAATCACTGAGGATGGTGGCTGCAGCCATGAAATTAAAAGATGGTTGCTCCTTGGAAGGAAAGCTATGCAAACCTAGACAGCATATGAAAAAGCAGAGACAACTTTGCCAACAAAGGTCCATATACCCAAAGCTATGGTTTTACCAGTAGTCATGTAAGGATGTGAGAGTTGGACGTCATGTAAGGATGTGAGAGAAGGCTGAGAACTGAAGAATTGATGCTTTCAAACAGTATTGCTGGAGAAGACTCTTGAGAGTCCCTTCACCAGCAAGGAGATCAAACCAATCAATCCTAAAGAAAATCAACCCTGAATATTCATTGAAAGAACTGATGATGAAGCTGAAACTCTTAACATTTTGGTCACCTGATGTGAAGAGCTGACTCACTGGAAAAGACCCTGATGCTGGGGAAGATTGAGGGCAGGAGGACAAGTGGGGGACAGGATGAGATGGTTGGGTGGCATCACTGACTCAATGGACATGAATTTGAACAAACTCTGGGAGATGGTGAAGGACAGGGAAGTCTGGTCTGCTGCAGTCCATGGGGTCACAAAGAGTTGAACACAACTGAGCAATTGAACAACAATGATCTAGGTAATGATTAAAGAGGAGCTGAATCCCTGGTTTATCTTTAGGTAATCAGCTAGGAAGTATACTTGAAAGACCATTTTGTTGAACTATCTGTTTCTAGGGTAGATTTGCATATAGAGTGAAGGAAGAACGACATTCTTTAAAAACAACAACAGGCTTTGATCTTATCATTAGAATACAAGTTGTTAGAATTGAAAGAAAAATGAAGAAAGATGCTGTGACTGAGTGGAAAAAAAGGAAGTTATTACTTTAGGAGAAATGCTGAGATTTTAGAGGCTAAATTGGACAGGTACAAACCTAAAATGTTTAAATGCTTTAAAGTTCATATTAGAAAACAAATATTGTTGCTGTTTAATTGCTAAGCCATGTCTGCCTCTTTTGTGATTCTATGAACCCTATGTGGCCTTCCAGGTTCCTCTGTTCTCTGGTCCTCTCACAGATGGCTCAGGGAGAATGAGCTAACCAACTTTAAATCCTTTTTTGGTAAATTTTATGGAAGTGCAGTTATTTA
>SJYW01000908.1:403892-432437 GCA_006410735.1 Raphicerus campestris | reverse complement strand
CTGGGTGTTCACTGGAAGGACTGATGTTGAAGCTGAAACTCCAATACTTTGACCACCTGATGCAAAGAGCTGACTCACTGGAAAAGAACCTGATGCTGGGAAAGATTGAGGGCAGGGGGAGAAGGGACGATGGAGGATGAGACAGTTGGATGGCATCATCGACTCAATGGACATGGGTTTGGGTGGCCTCTAGGAGTTGGTGATGGACAGGGAGGCCTGGTGTGCTATGGTTCATGGGGTCTCAAAGAGTCGGACACAACTGAGCGACTGAACTGAATTGAACTGAAAGAACCTGAACACGAGACCACAGATCCTAGCATAGCTATTTATATTATGAACAATTTGGTGTGAGTGGGCAGTGCTAGCCTTTGTTTGACTTGTTTGCTGACAATGGCTTGCAGTCAACGTGCAGCTGAGGCCAATACTGAATTATTTGGACTTTAAGTACAACAACAACAACAATAGCAAGTCCCAGGATACTTTTCATCAGAGAGAACAAGAGAGAGGTTTTGGCTGGCAGGGGAGTGGTAGGCACGGGGAACACTTGCTTAGCTGATCCAGCTGGGATTCCTGTTGATCTAGTTTGGAACAGCACAGGCTCGAGGTGGACTGTGGAAGGACCAGCTTCCTAATTCAAGGAGCTTGCCCACAGAATCCTGGGGCTTTTGAGCAAATATTTTCTAAATGGCTTTTTTTTTTTCATAAGGCTTATTTCTTAAGTGAGATATGATATCTTAAATCCATAGCTGATTATGATGTGGATTTAAGAAACTCTGTCCCATCACTTCATGGCTAATATATAAGGAAAAAAGGGAGACAGTGACAGACTTATTTTCTTGGACTCCAAAATCACTGAGGATGGTGGCTGCAGCCATGAAATTAAAAGATGGTTGCTCCTTGGAAGGAAAGCTATGCAAACCTAGACAGCATATGAAAAAGCAGAGACAACTTTGCCAACAAAGGTCCATATACCCAAAGCTATGGTTTTACCAGTAGTCATGTAAGGATGTGAGAGTTGGACGTCATGTAAGGATGTGAGAGAAGGCTGAGAACTGAAGAATTGATGCTTTCAAACAGTATTGCTGGAGAAGACTCTTGAGAGTCCCTTCACCAGCAAGGAGATCAAACCAATCAATCCTAAAGAAAATCAACCCTGAATATTCATTGAAAGAACTGATGATGAAGCTGAAACTCTTAACATTTTGGTCACCTGATGTGAAGAGCTGACTCACTGGAAAAGACCCTGATGCTGGGGAAGATTGAGGGCAGGAGGACAAGTGGGTGACAGGATGAGATGGTTGGGTGGCATCACTGACTCAATGGACATGAATTTGAACAAACTCTGGGAGATGGTGAAGGACAGGGAAGTCTGGTCTGCTGCAGTCCATGGGGTCACAAAGAGTTGAACACAACTGAGCAATTGAACAACAATGATCTAGGTAATGATTAAAGAGGAGCTGAATCCCTGGTTTATCTTTAGGTAATCAGCTAGGAAGTATACTTGAAAGACCATTTTGTTGAACTATCTGTTTCTAGGGTAGATTTGCATATAGAGTGAAGGAAGAACGACATTCTTTAAAAACAACAACAGGCTTTGATCTTATCATTAGAATACAAGTTGTTAGAATTGAAAGAAAAATGAAGAAAGATGCTGTGACTGAGTGGAAAAAAAGGAAGTTATTACTTTAGGAGAAATGCTGAGATTTTAGAGGCTAAATTGGACAGGTACAAACCTAAAATGTTTAAATGCTTTAAAGTTCATATTAGAAAACAAATATTGTTGCTGTTTAATTGCTAAGCCATGTCTGCCTCTTTTGTGATTCTATGAACCCTATGTGGCCTTCCAGGTTCCTCTGTTCTCTGGTCCTCTCACAGATGGCTCAGGGAGAATGAGCTAACCAACTTTAAATCCTTTTTTGGTAAATTTTATGGAAGTGCAGTTATTTATGGGCTTCCCAGTTGCTGCTAGCAGTAAAGAACTCGCCTGCCAATGCAGGAGATGTAAGAGACACAGGTTTGATCCCTGGGNTCAGGGAGAATGAGCTAACCAACTTTAAATCCTTTTTTGGTAAATTTTATGGAAGTGCAGTTATTTATGGGCTTCCCAGGTGCTGCTAGCAGTAAAGAACTCGCCTGCCAATGCAGGAGATGTAAGAGACATAGGTTTGATCCCTGGGTCGGGAAGATCCCCTGGAGGAGGAAATGGCAACCACTCCAGTATTCTTGTCTGGAGAATTCCANCTTTCAAAAACAGCTGACCTTGTTTGAAAAGAGTGCAGAATGAGAAAGAAAAATGAAACACTAGAGGCATTTGTTACTGAATAGGGATGAAGGTGGCATAGATGAATGTCCTCAGTATCAATGAAGCAGCATAATTCACTCAAGGCCTAGAGATTTAAAAATCGAGGAAAGGCATGTTTTGGGGGAAGAGCTCATAGTAAAAAAGATAAGCTTCCCATCTGAGTGTGCAAATTGCGGCTGCCTCAACAAGAGTTCATGTGAGAATCTGTTGAACACAAGTGCCCCCCGGAGATAAACATGAAGCAGAGAAGGTATATCATTCAAGGATAAGTCTACAGCAGTGGTTCTCAAGTTCAGTATCCATTAGAGTTGCCAGGAGAGATAGTCATAACCCAGATTTCTGCATCTCACTCCTGAGGTTCTGATATAATAGATATGAGTGGTGCTTGGACATCTGTGTTTCTAGTATACTGTCAGATAACACACTGATCCCACATTTATAAAACCACTAGTGTGCAGAATTCCAGTGTAGGAAGTGAAGACAGTACACGCTGCCTTCTTGGGATCCTGAAACAGATGGATAAATACAAAAAGTAGATCAAGGCACATGAGACAGTTGCATTTCCCTTTTGAGCACCCTGTTTTAAGCAGAGGATGCTGAGTCATTGGAAAGGTCCCACCCAGGATTCAGCACTGGGAGAGGGACAAAATGTGGGGCTCAAACCTGGAATGGAAATGAAAAGAAATAAAATACGTAGCATAGAAAATGAGCCACAAGAAGATCTGGAGATGAGGGCCACCATTGCAATTTATTTTGCATTTGTCTCAGTGCCAGTCTGTGAGGGAGGAAATGGGATGCATGAACAGATTATCTTCTCTCTCCTTGCCTTGAAGGATATGAGGAGAACAGTTTCACAATGGACTTTTCCATGTGTATTGGCACAAAATTTCTGGGTTCAATTGTTTATGCTCCAGGTTATAGATCCTAAATGGATTATGGATTCTAAATTGTTTTGAAACTGAAACCAAGAACATTCTCTTTTCCTTCCTAAAACTTTAAAGTTAACAATTCTCCCTTGATAACATTTAGCATTCTGTTATGATCCATAGCTGATGACTACAGTATGGATCAGAACTTTGTGTTCCATCTGTCTCTTCATTCTCTCTGCTTATTTTCTATCCACAAGAAGAAGAACAGAGCACTCAGATTGAGGCACCAAACTCCAACCTATGCTTCTCAAATCCAGTGAGAGAAGATCCAACTAAACTATGGCACACAGATTTACTAAAGGACTATCATGTAATCATTAAAAAACCACAAAACTTTATTAAGAGGTATAATTATGAAAGGTATAATTGAGGAAATGGTTATGATAGAGTGGGAAGTGAAATTAAAATAAAAAATTGAACATTAAAAGTCACATGAACAGTACAAAAAGAAAAAGATATGACACTGAAAGTTGACCTTCCAAGTTGACTTGGTGTCCAATATGCTACTGGAGAAGAGAGAAGTAGCTTCATAAGGAATGAAGAGGCTGAGCCAAAGCAGAAACAACGCCCAGTTGTCAATGTGCCTGATGGTGAAAGTAAAGTCCAATGCTGTAAAGAACAATATTGCATAGGAACCTGGAATGTTAAGTCCATGAATCAAGGTAAATTGGAAGTGATCAAACGAGATGGCAAGTGTGAACATCGACATTTTAGGAATCAGTGAACTAAAATGCGTGAAAACGCTCAAATTTAATTCAGATGACCATTATATCTACTGTGGACAAGAATCCCTGAGAAGAAATGGAATAGCCCTCATAGTCAACAGAAGAGTCTGAAATGCAGTAGTTGGGTGAAATCTCAAAAATGACTTAATGATCTCTGTTCATTTCCAGGAAAAACCATGCAACAGAGTAAGCCAAGTCTATGCCCCAACCAGTAATGCTGAATAAGCTGAAGTTGAATGGTTCCATGAAAACCTACCATACCTTCTAGAACTAATACCAAAAATGATGTCCTNTCTCTGTTCATTTCCAGGAAAAACCATGCAACAGAGTAAGCCAAGTCTATGCCCCAACCAGTAATGCTGAATAAGCTGAAGTTGAATGGTTCCATGAAAACCTACCATACCTTCTAGAATTAATACCAAAAATGATGTCCTTTTCATCATAGGGGACTGGGATGCAAAAGTAGGAACTCAAGAGATACCTTGAGTAACAGGCAAGTTTGGCTGTGGAGGACAAAATGAAGCAGGGCAAAGGCTAACAGAGTTTTGCAAAAGAATGCACTGGTCATAGCAAACACCCTCGTCCAAAACTCGAAAGATGACTCTACACATGGACATCACCAGAAGATCGATACCAAAATCAGACTGATTATACTCTTTGCAGCTAAAGATGGAGAAGGTTTATACAGTTAGCAAAAACAAGACTGGAAGTTGACTGTGGCTCAGATCATGAACTCTTTATTGTAACATTGAGATTTAAATTGAAGAAAGTAAGGAAAACCACTGGACCATTCAGGTATGACCTAAATAAAATCCCTTATGATTATACAGTGGATGTGACAGATTCAAGGGGTTAGATCTGATAGATAGAGTGCCTGAAGAACTATGGATGGAGGTTCATAACACTGTATAGGAAGTGATGATTAAAACCATTCCCAAGAAAAATAAATTCAAGAAAACAAAATGTTTGTCTGAAGAGACCTTACAAATAGCTGAGAAAAGAAGAGAAGTGAAAGGTAAAGGAGAAGAAGAAAGATATACCTATCTGAATGCAGAGTTTCAGAGAACAGCAAGGAGAGATAAGAAAGCTTCCTAAGTGAATAATCCAAAGAAATAGAGGAAAAAAAAAATAATGGGAAGCACTAGAGAGCTCTTCAAGAAAATTGAGATACCAAGGGAACATTTCATGCAAGGACAGGCACAATAAAGGACAGAAATGGTATGGACTTAACAGAAGCAGAAGATATATTAAGAAGAGGTGGCAGAATGCATAGAAGAACTTCACAAAAAAAGATCTTAATGATCTGGATAACCATGATGCTGTGATTACTCACCTAGAACCAAACATCCTGGAGTGAGAAGCAAGTGGGCCTTAGGACATTGCTACAAACAAAGCTAGCTGATGGAATTCCAGCACAATCCTAAAGGATGGTGCTGTGAAAGTACTGAACTCAATATGCCAGCAAACATGGAAAGCTCAGCAATGGCCACAGGACTGGAAAAGATCAGTTTTTATTCCAATCCCAAAGAAAGGTAATGCAGAAGAATATTCAAAGTACGGTACGATTGGGTTTATCTCACATGCTATCAAGGTAATTCTCTAAACCCTTCAACAGTATGTGAACCAAGAACTTCCAGAGGTAAAAACTGGATTTAGAAAAGGCAGAGGAACCAGAGATCAAATTGCCAACATCTGTTGGATCACAAAAAATAAAGCAAGGAAATTCCAAAAAAATATTTGCTTCTGCTTCATTGGCTACACTAAAGCCTTTGACTGTGTGGTTCACAATGAACTGTGAAAAATTCCTAAAGAAATAGGAATACTAGAACACCTTACCTGCCTCCTGAGAAACATGTATGCAGGTTAAGAAGCAGCAGTTAGAACCATAAATAGAACAACAGATTTGTCAAGGCTGTATATTGTCACCCTTATTATTTAACTTATATGCAGAATCCTTCATGTGAAATCCAGGTTGGATGAAGCTCAAGCTGTAATCAAGATTGCCTGGAGAAATATCAACAACTTCTGGTATGCAGATGACAAAACCCTTATGGCATAAAGTGAAGGGGAACTAAAGAGCCTCTTGATGAAGGTGAAAGAAGAGAGTGGAAAAGCTGGCTTAAAACTCAACATTCAAAAAACAAAGATCATGGCATCCAATCCCATCACATCATTGCGAATACATGGGAAACAATGGAAATGGTGACAGACTTCATTTTTCTTGGCTCCAATATCACTGGGGATGGTAACTTCAGCCATGAAATTAAAAGACACTTACTCCTTGGAGGAAAAGCTATGACAAACCTATACAGCATGTTAAAGAGCAGAGATATCACTTTTCTGACAACGTTCCCTATAATCAAAGCTATGGTTTTGCCAGTAGTTTTGTATGGATGTGAGAGTTGGACCATAAAGAAGGCTGAGTGCCAAAGAATTGATGCTTTTGAACTGTGGTGTTGGAGAGGACTCTTAATGTCCTCTCTTTGTTTGGCAAGGATATCAAACCATTCAATCCTAAAGGAAATCAGTCCTGAATATCCATTGGAAGAGCTGATGCTGAAGCTGAAGCTCCAATATTTTGACCTCCTGATGTGAACAGCCCACTCTTTGGGAAAGGCCCTGATACTGGGAAAGTTTGAGGGCAGGAGTAGGAGGCAGCAGAGGATGAGATGATTGGATGGCATCACCGACTCAAGTCACGAGTTTGAGCAAACTCTGGGAGATAGCAAAGGACGGTGAAGCCTGCCATGCTGCAATCCACGGGCCTCAAAGAGTCAAACACTACTGAGCAACTGAACAACAACCCTATCACAGTTATATAAAAACATAAAAACAAATAAAATACTCTGCACAGATCAAATTATATCTAGAAATGCAGCACACGTGCATACTGGGGTTATTCTCAAATGCTGGGGATTTTCTCTTTCATTATTAAATTAAATGTCATATATAATAGGAATAATAAACTTAATCAATTTTAAGTATTTTAATGCAAGAGCTAGCACTGGAAAGTCTGAAGACACTTATTTCTAGAACACAGGTGAGATAAAGTAAATAAATATCAAAATTGTAAGGAAGATGTTGGTAGAGATGTGCTTTGAGGTCGGTGAGAGACTTGGAACTGAGGGAAGATTTACAATGGGGAGAGAAAGATTATTTCTCCAATAGGAGGGCATTCTTAATATTTCAGATCTCGCATAAAATTGATGGCAGTAATAGAAAAGATATAAAGCAATCCTGGGCTGATACTGCTAACCAATTGCAGAAGTACGAAGAAAAGTTTTAACACTCTGGGGATATAATGAAAATCAACAAAATTGGTTTAATGAATTCCACATGGGAAAACAGAATGAACTGGCTATGAAAAAAATAAAAAATCTCCCTTTGAAATGATGGCTACAGTATCACTTTCCATTATAAATGAGGAATATAAACACATTGTCAAAAATACACATTTAAAAATGAATTTGAACAAAAATATTTTAGCTTTCTGTCAGCTGACTAGAATAAGTTTAGATTTTAATTTAAGCATCAAAAGAAATGATCTAATGGTTTACGAGCAGCTTTGCAGAGACTAGAAGTGATAAAAATTGCAAACAGATGATATGTAAATAAATATTTGCATCAACTGGTATAAATATTTAGAAGTGCTGACAACTTCCAATTATCTTGTTTTAATTGGTTCATATAGAAACTAATTTTTGACAATCACCCTTGGTCAATTAACACTTTAGTAACTCAGCTAAGGTCTTTGATCTTAAGAGTGCTTTTGGGGACAAGTCTCCCTTTGTATGTTGGAGAAATAAACTCTTCATTCAGTCATGAAAATGCAGTGGTTTGTAAGCCACCTTCTACAGCCAAGGAAGTCTTAGTCAAAGAGAGTGGAGCCAGAAAGACTGTAATATTAAATTGTCAAAACCAGTGATGCTGGGATTGTGGGTAGGGAGGAGAGAAAGGGACAAAACTCATGGGAAGTGTTGGACATTGGCTTTTAAATGTCTATGTCATAACAGCTGTTGCCAATAAGTTATATGTAATCACAAACTGTGTCCAACTTTCTGAAGAGACACGATTTAGGTATCATTTCAGAGAAAAATCAGGCATTAGTCTGAAAGTTCACCCATTCCCCCCCTCCTTTTCTCTCTCAATTTATATCTCCCTACCAAATTTCTTGGCTAGCTACACACATTAAAAAAAAAAAAAGAAGAAGAAGAAGATATCCTGAAGGAGAGGGTTTAAGATAGAAGCATAAGAAAATCCGGAACTCACCATCTCCCAGAGACACAATGTATCGACAACTACACCTGGAATAGTTCCCTTAGAAATGAACCTAGAAACTGGATGAACAAAGTCTCCACAACAGAAAGAAAAGAGACAGCAAGCAGGGTAGAAGAGGTAGAGATATAGTCTCACCAACAAACCCCAGCCATGGTGACCCCTAGTGGGGAGGGTCACAAAGGGATCTTTTTTTCCTGAGGAGCAAGAGATTCAAGCTTCATTCATACCACCTATACAGGAGAGACAAGCTCCCTAAAAACATTTGAAAAGAAAAGTAATGAGGAATATGCCTAGGAACTGTAGAACTTGAGGAGGAAAGGAAAACCTTCTCTGAAAGAGTTCACACATATACTGACTTGACCAGAAAACCAGCACAAAAAAACACTATAATAGAAAGCCTATGGACCGTAGNAAAACAAAAACATAAAAAAAAAAAAAAAAAAAAAAAAAAGAAGAAGAAGATATCCTGAAGGAGAGGGTTTAAGATAGAAACATAAGAAAATCCGGAACTCACCATCTCCCAGAGACACAATGTATCGACAACTACACCTGGAATAGTTCCCTTAGAAATGAACCTAGAAACTGGATGAACAAAGTCTCCACAACAGAAAGAAAAGAGACAGCAAGCAGGGTAGAAGAGGTAGAGATATAGTCTCACCAACAAACCCCAGCCATGGTGACCCCTAGTGGGGAGGGTCACAAAGGGATCTTTTTTTCCTGAGGAGCAAGAGATTCAAGCTTCATTCATACCACCTATACAGGAGAGACAAGCTCCCTAAAAACATTTGAAAAGAAAAGTAATGAGGAATATGCCTAGGAACTGTAGAACTTGAGGAGGAAAGGAAAACCTTCTCTGAAAGAGTTCACACATATACTGACTTGACCAGAAAACCAGCACAAAAAAACACTATAATAGAAAGCCTATGGACCGTAGAGGAAGGGGACCCACTTACTAACCTGAAAGTATCTGTTATCAAGGAAGTAGCCAACCGGTACTTCCCCTGGGTACTGAGACAATGGTAGTTACCATTTTTGCAATCTGAGATCTCTTTGCTAATATTAGTGCTGACAGATGCCATTCTAAAACTCACCCTCTAGCCTATTAGTTCAGAGAAGGCAATGGCACCCCACTCCAGTACTCTTGCCTGGAAAATCCCATGGACAGAGGAGCCTGGTAGGCTGCAGTCCATGGGGTCGCTAAGAGTTGGACATGACTGAGTTACTTCACTTTCACTTTTCACTTTCATGCATTGGAGAAGGAAATGGCAACCCACTCCCGTGTTCTTGCCTGGAGAATCCCAGGGATGCGGGAGCCTGGTGGGCTGCTGTCTATGGGATTGCACAGGGTCGGACACAGCTGAAGCGACTTAGCAGTAGCAGCAGCAGCAGCAGCAGCCGCCTATTAGTTACAGTGGGCACACCTAAGGGGGATGAGTGGGCATCCCTGCACCTTAGCTGGGTTGCACAGTCAGCTGAGTGGTAGCATCATACACTTGAGTGCACAGCAATTGCAGGCAGGCCTCAAAGCTGGGCTGGGGGTTTGTCCTGCTTGCAAGCATCCTGTGGCAGCTATGGCCAGGCTCTGTAACCAGTCCTTCTGCACTGAAGATGCAACTATAGCCCTACCACAACAGGAAGGTGCATCCAGCCAGGACAAGGAACACATATGGCTTTGACGGCCAGGTCAGATTTCACCCCTGAGCCCCATAAGACATC
Source organism: Raphicerus campestris (assembly GCA_006410735.1). Taxonomy (NCBI): domain Eukaryota; kingdom Metazoa; phylum Chordata; class Mammalia; order Artiodactyla; family Bovidae; genus Raphicerus; species Raphicerus campestris. Next base: position 422,487 of record SJYW01000908.1, on the reverse strand, counting down.
TCCTAAATAAGTCTACTCCTTGAAAGCTGAGAAGATAGCTGTTTTACCTAATAAACTGAAGCAAATGCAGGGAAATTGGTAAAATGAGGAGACAAGGGAATATAAACCAATTGAAAGAATAAGACAAAAACCTCAGAAAAATAAGCAAGTGAAACAGAAATAAGCAATCTACTTAACAAAGAATTCAAAGCAATGGTCATAAAGACACTCACTAAGCATGGGAGAATGGATGGACACAGCAAGAACTTTGACAAAGTGATAGAAAATAAAAGACAGTACCAAACAAAAGTTAAAACTGAACTGATAAATATATTAGAGGGATTCAACAGCAGACTGGATGAGGTAGAAGAATGAATTAGTGAATTAGAAAATAGAACAACACAATGAAGCTAGAATTTTCAAAAGTAAAGATACCATAAGGGATCTCTAGGACAATATCAAACAGAATAACGTTCACATTAAAGGGGGTCCCAGAAAGAAAAAAAGGTCAGAAAAATTTTTTGAAGAAATAGTGATTGAAAAAGATTTCAATTTGGAGGGGGGGGGTAACAGAGATCCTAAGGGAGACCAGTCCTGGATGTTCATTGGAAGGACTGATGCTGAGGCTGAAACTCCAATACTTGGGCCACCTCATGTGAAGAGTTGACTCATTGGAAAAGACCCTGATGCAGGAGGAGAAGGGGACGATAGAGGATGAAATGGCTGGATGGCATCACCGACTCAATGGGCATGAGTTTGGGTGAACTCTGGGAGTTGGTGATGGACAGGGAGGCCTGGTGTGCTACAATTCATGGGGTTGCAAAGGGTCGGACACAACTGAGCAACTGAACTGAACTGAATAGAGATCTAAGTCTGGGGAGCTTGGAGAGTTTCAAATAATACAAACCTAAGTAGACATACTCAAAGACATTATAATTAAAATGTTGAAAATTAAGGAAGAAGAGAGAATTCTGAAAGTATCAAGAGAAAAATAGCTTCTCATAAGACTATCAGCAAATTTTTCAGCAGAAATTTACATGCAAGAGGGATTGGCATGGCATATTCAAAGTGCTGAAAGGAAAATACTTACAAGAATACTCTGGCCAGTTAGATTATCACTCAGAATTAAAGGAAAGGTCAAGAATTTTCCAGACTAGCAAAGGCTGAAAAAGTTCATCACTCACTAAACTGACTCTATAAGAAATGTGAAAGGACCTTTTTAAAGCTAAACAGAAATGGAACTAAATAATAAGAAAACATATGGGCATCCCAGGTGGTGCTAGTGGTAAAGAACTTGCCTGCCAGTGCAGAAGACTTAAGAGACAATGATTCGACCCCTGGGTCAGGAGGATCCCTGGAGAAGGAAATGGCAGCCCACTCCAGTACTCTTGCCTGGAAAATCCCATGGACAGAGGAGCCTGGCAGGCTACAGTCCATGAGGTCACAAAGAGTTGGGCATGACTGAAGAGACTCAGCATGCAGTAAGAAAATATATGGGCTTCCCTGGCAGCTCAGATGGTAAAGAATCTGCCTGCAATGCAGGATACCTGGGTTTGATCCCTGGGTGGGGAAGATCCCAGGAGAAGGGAATGGATAACCCACTCCAGTATTCTTGCCTGGAGAATTCCATGGACAGGGGAGCATGACAAGCTACCATCCATGGGACTGCAAAGAGTCAGACATGTCTGAATGAGTAACAGTTTCAATTTCACTTAAAATAAATCATATAAAGTTAAAAATTTCACTGGGGAAAGTAAACAGATAGTAAAGGGAGTGGATCAATCACTTATAAAGCAAGCATAAATGTTAAAAGACAAAGGCAGTAAAATTAACTAAAATTAAAATACTAGTTAAGGGATGCATAAAATAAAGAGATGAAAAATGTGTCATTGAAAAGGTGGGGAGTAGTTAAAAGATAAATCTTTGGAATGTGTTCAGATTTAAGTTGCTACCAACTTAAACTAAGGTTACTATTTACATAGGATGGTATATATGAACCTCATAGTGATCACAAGGGAAAAACTCATAGTAAATATGCAAAGGAATATGACAAATGAATCTAAAAATAACATTAAAGAAAACTACCAAAATATAAAGGAAGAAAGAGAAGAAGAAAGTAACATAACTACAAAACAATTAACAAAATGGTGATAAATGCATACCTATCATAATTGAATTAAATTCTCCAATCAAAACATAGAGTAGCTGAATGGATATAAACAAACCCAAAATCCGTTTAAGGCTTCTCTGGTGGCTCAGTGGTAAAGAATCTGCCTGCAATGCAAAAGTGGTAGAATACACATTCTTTTCAAGTGCCCATGAAACATTCCCCAGGATAGATCACATGTTAGGTCACAAAACAAGTTTCAAAAAATTTAAGATTTAAATCATATCAAGTATCTTTTTAAACCACAGAAGTATAAAACTTGAAATCAATCTCACACACATGTGCGTGTACACACACACACATGAATGGGGAAAAAAGTCACAAACAAAAAAACAGGGAGATTAAACAACATGCTACTGAACAACAAAATGGTCATTGAAAAATCAAAGGAGAAATAAAAGACACTAAGAGACAAATAAAAACAGAAATACAAGATACCAAAATCTATGGGATGCAGGAAAAGTAGTTCTAAGAAAGAAAGTTTCATAGCAACTCAGGCCTGCCTCAAGACATATAAAGCTTTTCAATAAAGAACGTAAATTTACACCTAAAAGAACTAGAAAAAGAAGCACAAACAGAGCCTAATATTAGTAGAAAGAGAGAAACAACAAAGAGCAGAGCAGAAATAAATGAAATAAAGACTAAAAAAAAAGAAAAAAGAAAAGGTCATTAACATTAAGATCTAGTCCTTAAAGATAACCCAAATTGAAAAACCTTTAGCTAAAGTAACCAAGAAGAAAAAGAGGGAGCTCAAATAAATAAAATCAGAAGTGAAAGATAAGAGCTTACAACAAAGGATCAAATGAGACTTCTATAAACTATTATAAGTTACACAACCTAAAAGCAAAGGATGCATTTCTATAGCATACAGTTTTCCAAGGCTGAATCCAGAAGAAATAGAAAATCTAGATAGACTGATTACTAGTGAGAAGAGTGAAATAGTAATCAAAAATCTCCCGGCAAACAAAAACTCAAGACCAGATGGCTTCACTGATGAATTCTACAAAACATTCAAAGAAGATATAATATCTATTCTTCTGAAAGCTCCCAAAAAACTGAAGAAGAGGGAGACCCCCGAACACATTTTATGAAGCCAGCATGACCTTAATACCCAAACCAGACAAGGATACACACACACACACACAAATTGTAGATGTGTCCTTGATGAACATAGATACAAAAATCCTCAACAAAATATTAACAAACCAAATCCAACAATACCCTTAAAGGATCATATGACATGCTCAACTGGGATTTATCCCAGGGATGAAAGGATGGCTCAACATGAAACATCTCATTAAGAAAATGGGCTTCTTCCCCCCCGGAACCATGCTGGTTCGGCAGCTCTGTGGCAAGCCGTGGAGTCGGGGTTCTGTTCTGCAGGATGGGGCTTGTTAATGTTGTCAAAAACAAGGCCTACTTCAAGAGATACCAAGTGAAATTCAGAAGGAGAGAGGGCAAAACTGACTACTATGCTCGGAAACAATTGATAATCCAAGATAAAAATAAGTATAACACACCTAAATACAGAATGATGGTTCGTGTAACAAACAGAGCTATCATTTGTCAGATTGCTTATGCCCGTATAGAAGGAGATATGATAGTTCGTGCAGCTTATGCTCACGAACTCCCAAAATATGGTGCGAAGGTTGGCCTGACAAATTATGCTGCAGCATATTGTTCTGGCCTGCTGCTGGCCTGCAAGCTTCTTAATAGGTTTGGTATGGACAAAATTTATGAAGGCCAGGTCAAGGTGACTGGCGATGAATACAATGTGGAAAGCATTGATGGTCAACCTAGTGCCTTCACCTGTTACTTGGATGCAGAGCTTGCCAGAACTAGTACCGGGAATAAAGTTTTGGGGGCCCTAAAGAAAGCTGTTGATGGAGGCCTGTCTATCCCTCACAGTACCAAACGGTTCCACGGTTATGATTCAGAAAGCAAAGAATTCAGTGCTGAGGTACACCAAAAGCACATCATGGGGCAAAACGTTGCAGATTACATGCGTTACCTGACTGAAGAAGATGAAGATGCTTACAGCAGACAATTCTCTCAGTACATGAAGAACAACATAACTCCAGACATGATGGAAGAGATGCATAAGAAGACTCATGCTGCAGTACAAGAGAATCCAGTGTATGAGAAGAAGCCTAAGAAAGAAGTTAAAAAGAAGACATAGAACCATCCCAAAATGTCACTTGCCCAGAAGAAAGATCAGGTAGCTCAGAAGAAGGCAAGTTTCCTTAGAGCTCAGGAACAAGCTGCTGAGAGTTAAACCAAACCACAATTTTCTATCAAGATTTTTCAGATAAGACAATAATAAACTTATTGAACAAGCAAAAAAAAAAAAAAAAAAAGAAAGAAAGAAAAGAAAAAAGAAAATGGATACAGAGAAAGCATTTGGCAAAAGTCAATATCCATTTATGATTAAAAAAACTCTCAACAAAGTTGGCATAGAAGGAACATACCTAAATCCATATATGAAAAACCCATAGCTAACATCATACTCAATGGTGAAGAGCTGAAAGCTTTTCCTCTAAGAGTAGGAAAAGAAAAAGGATGTACACTCTCACAGCTTTTGTTCAACATAGTTTTGAAAGACCCAAACAGAGCAATTAAGAAAGAAAAAAATAATATATATCCAAATACTGTGTGGATCACAATTAACTGTGGGGAATTCTGAAAAAGATGGGAATACCAGACCACCTGAACTGCCTCTCGAGAAACCCATATGCAAGTCAGGAAGCAACAGTTAGAACTGGACATGGAACAACAGACTGGTTCCAAATAGGAAAAGGAGTACTTCAAGGCTGTATATTGTCACCCTGCTTATTTAACTTCTATGCAGAGTACATCATGAGAAATGCTGGGCTGGATGAAGCACAAGCTGGAGTCAAGATTGCTGGGAGAAATATCAATAACCTCAGATATGCAGATGACACCACCCATATGGCAGAAAGTGAAGGGGAACTAAAGAGCTTCTTGATGAAAGTGAAAGAGGAGAGTGAAAGTGTTGGCTTAAAGTTCAAGATTCAGAAAACGAAGATCATGGCATCTGGTCCCATCACTTCATGGCAAATTGATGGGAAAACAATGGAAATAGTGACAGACTTTTATTTTCTTGGGCTCTAAAATCACTACAGATGGTGATTGCAGCCATGAAATTAAAAGATGCTTGCTCCTTGGAAGAAAAGTTATAACCAATCTAGATAGCATATTCAAAAGCAGAGACATTACCTTGCCAGCAAAGTTCCATCTAGTCAAAGCTGTAGTTTTTCCTGTAGTCATGTACTGATAAAAGAGTTGGACCATAAAGAAGGCTGAACACAGAAAAATTGATGCTTTGAACTGTGGTGCTGAAGACTTTTGAGAATCTCTTGGACTGCAAGGAGATCAAACCTGTCAATCCTAAAGGAAACTAGTCCTTAATATTCATTGGAAGGACCGATACTCAAGTTGAAGCTCCAATACTTTGGCCACATGATGTGAAGAACTGATTCACTGAAAAAGACCCTGATGCTAGGGAAGATTGAAGGCAGGAGGGAAAGGGGAGGACAGAGGATGCGATGATTGGATGAAATCATTGACTCAATGGACATGAATTTGAGCAAGTTCCAGGAGTTGGTGATGGACAGGGAAGACTGGTGTGCTGCAGTCCGTGGGGTTGCAGAGTCAGACATGACAGAGTGACTGAACTGCACTGGAAGACTCAACAACAACAAAAAACTGTTAGAGCTAATATCAATTCAATAAATTCACAGGATTAAACAAGGCAACATGTAGAAATTTGTGGAATTTTTATACATTAATAATGAAAGAGAAATTAAGAAAATAACCCATGTACAATTGCATCATGAAGAGCAGAATATCTAGGAATAAATTTAACCAAGGAAGTGAAAGACCTGTACACTGAAAACCCTAAGATACAAGTGAAAGAAAATAAATAAGATACAAATATATGGACAGATATTCTGTGTTCATAAATTGGGGGAGTCAATATTGCTAAAATGTCCACACTGCCCAAAGCAATCTAGAGATTGAATGCAATCTGTACAAAATTTCCAATGGCATATTTTACAGAATGATGATAGAGATATCATATTCCTTGGTTTTAAACTATATTACAAGCTATAGTAATGAAAGCTGTATGGTACCAGGACATAAAGAAGCACATAGGTCAATGGAACAGAACTGACAGCCCAGAAATAAGCCCACACATATACAGAAAATTAATTTATGACAAAGGAGGAAAGAGCATACAATGGAGAAAGTCTCCTCAGTAAATGGTGCCAGGAGAATCAGGCAGCCACATGCAAGAGAGTGAAATTAGACTGCTGTCTTATACCACACACAGAATTAACTCAAAATAGATTGAAGATTTGAAACCACAAAAATCTAGAAGAACACGGAGGTGTTAATCTCACTGATCAGCATTTTTGTGTGTGTGTGTATCTGACTCCAAAGACAATGGAAAGAAAATAAAAAATAAACAAATGCAACTACATCAGACTAAAAATCTTCTGCATAGCCAAGGAAACTATCATCAGAGTGAAAAGGCAGCCTCCTGAATGGAAAAAGATATTTGCAAATCTTATATCTGATAAGGTGCTAGTATCCAAAGTACAGAAAGTACTCAAATAACTCAACAAGAAAACAACAAAACAGCCTGATTTAAAAAATAGGCAGAGAATCTGAAGAGACATTTTTCCAAAGAAGACATGTGTGTGGCTAACAAACACATGAAAAGATATTCAATATCACTGATTATTAAAGAAATGTAAATCAAAACCACAATGAGATATCACCTCACATCTGTTAGAATGGCTATTAAGGAAGGAATAACAAATGCTGGAGAGGGAACAGAACCCTCATACACTGTTAATGAGTCTGCATTTTGGTGCAGCCACTATGGGAAACAATATGGAGATTCCTCAAAAAATTAAGAATAGAGCTGCCATCTGACCTAGCTGTTCCCCTTCCGGGTATCCTGTGCCATCCCACCTGCCGGCACTGCCCACCCTACAGCAGCACCATCAAAGTCTGCAGGGGCACATCCTGAGGCACAGCGCCCACCTGCACCCGCGGTGCGGCCGGCACGCTGAGGGCTGAGCTCCAAGGGCGCTAAAGGCCCTGGAGTCTTGGAGAGAGGGAGCCCAGGAAGGGTTCCAAGGCCTGGGCCCAACCTGGAAAGCGACTCCTGAGAGGCAAAACTATGGCAGGGAGCACCGTGTGTTTTATGTAATCACTGACGCATAGCACCATCGGGAAGACAAAGAAGATCAAGACCCCTGCCTCCCCGCAGCTTACACCTAAGCGGGTGGGGCAGCGGCAAAGAATCCGCCTGCCAGCGCAGGAGATGTAAGAGATGTGGTTTCGATCCCTGGGTTGGGAAGATTCCCCCGGAGGAAGGCAAGGCAACCCACTCCAGTATTCTTGCCTGAAAAGTTCCATGAACAGAGAAGCCTGGTGGGCTATACTCCATGGGATCTCAGAGTCGGATGCTACTGAGCACATGTCTAAAGAATACAGGAACACATTCAAAGAAGATACACGTGCCGTGCCCCTATATTCATTGCAGCATTAATTACAATAGTCAAGATACGGAAACAGCCTCAGTTCAGTTCAGTCACTCAGTTGTGTCCGACTCTTTGTGACCCCAAGGTGAAGGATCCTCCCCCACACTTGACTTGTGGTGATCATTTTGTAGTGTATACAGATGTCAGATTAAATTGTTACATACTTGAAAGTTACATAATTAAAAAATGATATCACTGGCTAGCTGTGCCTGTTTTATACTCTAAACCAATATCTAACTTTTATTGTGCCCCATAGTACTCATTCATTGTCTTTGCCAAAACAATTTTGGGTCTTACACCTTCTTGGCATGTAGAGAATTGCTTTCTTAGTTCCTTTGTGGGTGAATGAGATCATATGAATAGTTTTAGTGGGAAAAAATGTAAAGAGCAGAATGTCACATCCTTGGCAGGTCATTTAGTTTCCCAGGCAAGTGCCCCAAGGACTTTCTTTGCCTTCTGACAGGGCAACCAGAAGTTTCAAGAAGATGGTCGTTCTATCAGCGTGGGATCCTAAGTGACTGATGAACAGAGCCCCCAAAGACTGTGATATGCATGTAGGTGGACAAAGCCCCTTTGAGCCAAGCCCTGTGTCAGCTGCTGAGGGAGATAAAAGTTCATATATGTCTATCTATCTATCTATCTATATATACACACACATATATACATACAATATATACATATATACATACAATGTATTATATATTATTATAATTGTTAATATATTATATATAGCATAGATATAATTATATTGTCTTTGTCTTCAAGGGGTGTTCAAATTAGTTGCAATGATAAGATATAAAAATTCAGAAGGTATATAACAGGAGTTATTTTTAGGTGGAAAATAGTTCAGGCCAACAGTAGGAGAGATGGCACAAGGTTATNCTATGTGCTTCTTTATTTCCTGGTCCCTGTCTCTTATACACATCTCTTTGTCTTCAAGGGTGTTCTAATTAGTTGCAATGATAAGATATAAAAATTCAGAAGGTATATAACAGGAGTTATTTTTAGGTGGAAAATAGTTCAGGCCAACAGTAGGAGAGATGGCACAAGGTTATGGGTCATAAGAAGGAAAAGGAGAAGAAGAAAGGGAAGATTATCTGAGGAGAAATCTGTACTAGGTGGAATTTAAACTTCTTAAGGCTGAAGAATTTATATAATTAGAAAAGAGGGAAATAGCCCTTCAGGTAAGAAAAAGCAGATAAGCAACAGTAAATCAATGAGAAAATTAGGAGGTATTAAATAAACCAGTTTCACCAATACTAGCTTTTAAGAAGTATTAAGCTGGCTTGCAAAAGTCAAGCATCATAAGCTCAACAGTTCATTAATTAATTCACAAATATTTATTGGATACCTCTATGAGTTCATCACACAAAACTGACAAGAAAATCCCTGTCCATATGGCAAGTGCATTCTAGTGGAATTGAGTACTGGTAGAGTCAGAATTAAATCCAGCGTCTCCTGACTATTCCAGTACTTGTGGCTTTTTCCAGTGATGAAATAAAATGATATATTCAGTTATTTTCAGGATTAAAAAAGTTCCCGTTCTGAAAATTTGGAAAAGTGGCTGTCCTTTTCTCTTTTCCCTGGATGGTTTGGCCCTGAGTACAACTATGCACCTGTTTGTTCTTCTATTTAAAATTCAGAGTTTTTACAGCCCATGTGTTCCAGTGATGCTCAATGAATATTTGATGATCCGCTTGCTATCATTCATGCATTCAAAAAATTCACTTAACAAACATACATTAAATGCCTAAAATATTCCAGCCACTACTAGGTTCTGGGGATATCAAATATATGTGAACATATGATTTTAGCAAAATATTAAAGAAATGGTAATAGATATATGTACATATATGTGTAGAACTTTGGGATCACAGAGGTGAACTTGGCTTAGTGGACTTAGCAATTAGTAATGGCACTGTGCTTGCCAGATTTACCAAGTAAAAACAGAAGTGACCAGTTAAATCATAAGTGTGTCCCAAATATTACATTGGACGTGCTTATACCAAAACATATTTTTTGTGTATTTGAAATTCAAATTTAAGTGGGAGTCCTGTGTTTTATTTGGCCACCTTAGCTGGCATAATTGGACGGAATAGTAGATGAAGTTCCAGGGGTCAGTGTGGGAGAGTTACCGGGACACCAATAGATGTTGGAACTCATTAAGGAGAGTCTAGCAGAAATGCCAGGAAGAGTGAGGATGTTCAGCATTGGGGGTGGGGAGAGAGGTGCTTTGAAGTTGGAGGATCAAAATTGTGTTTGTGATTTCACATTGTTCTGGANAAGATATTCAATATCACTGATTATTAAAGAAATGTAAATCAAAACCACAATGAGATATCACCTCACATCTGTTAGAATGGCTATTAAGGAAGGAGTAACAAATGCTGGAGAGGGAACAGAACCCTCATACACTGTTAATGAGTCTGCATTTTGGTGCAGCCACTATGGGAAACAATATGGAGATTCCTCAAAAAATTAAGAATAGAGCTGCCATCTGACCTAGCTGTTCCCCTTCCGGGTATCCTGTGCCATCCCACCTGCCGGCACTGCCCACCCTACAGCAGCACCATCAAAGTCTGCAGGGGCACATCCTGAGGCACAGCGCCCACCTGCACCCGCGGTGCGGCCGGCACGCTGAGGGCTGAGCTCCAAGGGCGCTAAAGGCCCTGGAGTCTTGGAGAGAGGGAGCCCAGGAAGGGTTCCAAGGCCTGGGCCCAACCTGGAAAGCGACTCCTGAGAGGCAAATCTATGGCAGGGAGCACCGTGTGTTTTATGTAATCACTGACGCATAGCACCATCGGGAAGACAAAGAAGATCAAGACCCCTGCCTCCCCGCAGCTTACACCTAAGCGGGTGGGGCAGCGGCAAAGAATCCACCTGCCAGCGCAGGAGATGTAAGAGATGTGGTTTCGATCCCTGGGTTGGGAAGATTCCCCCGGAGGAAGGCAAGGCAACCCACTCCAGTATTCTTGCCTGAAAAGTTCCATGAACAGAGAAGCCTGGTGGGCTATACTCCATGGGATCTCAGAGTCGGATGCTACTGAGCACATGTCTAAAGAATACAGGAACACATTCAAAGAAGATACACGTGCCGTGCCCCTATATTCATTGCAGCATTAATTACAATAGTCAAGATACGGAAACAGCCTCAGTTCAGTTCAGTCACTCAGTTGTGTCCGACTCTTTGTGACCCCAAGGTGAAGGATCCTCCCCCACACTTGACTTGTGGTGATCATTTTGTAGTGTATACAGATGTCAGATTAAATTGTTACATACTTGAAAGTTACATAATTAAAAAATGATATCACTGGCTAGCTGTGCCTGTTTTATACTCTAAACCAATATCTAACTTTTATTGTGCTCCATAGTACTCATTCATCGTCTTTGCCAAAACAATTTTGGGTCTTACACCTTCTTGGCATGTAGAAAATTGCTTTCTTAGTTCCTTTGTGGGTGAATGAGATCATATGAATAGTTTTAGTGGGAACAAATGTAAAGAGCAGAATGTCACATCCTTGGCAGGTCATTTAGTTTCCCAGGCAAGTGCCCCAAGGACTTTCTTTGCCTTCTGACAGGGCAACCAGAAGTTTCAAGAAGATGGTCGTTCTATCAGCGTGGGATCCTAAGTGACTGATGAACAGAGCCCCCAAAGACTGTGATATGCATGTAGGTGGACAAAGCCCCTTTGAGCCAAGCCCTGTGTCAGCTGCTGAGGGAGATAAAAGTTCATATATGTCTATCTATCTATCTATCTATCTATACACACACATATATACATACAATATATACATATATACATACAATGTATTATATATTATTATAATTGTTAATATATTATATATAGCATAGATATAATTATATTCTCTTTGTCTTCAAGGGTGTTCTAATTAGTTGCAATGATAAGATATAAAAATTCAGAAGGTATATAACAGGAGTTATTTTTAGGTGGAAAATAGTTCAGGCCAACAGTAGGAGAGATGGCACAAGGTTATGGGTCATAAGAAGGAAAAGGAGAAGAAGAAAGGGAAGATTATCTGAGGAGAAATCTGTACTAGGTGGAATTTAAACTTCTTAAGGCTGAAGAATTTATATAATTAGAAAAGAGGGAAATAGCCCTTCAGGTAAGAAAAAGCAGATAAGCAACAGTAAATCAATGAGAAAATTAGGAGGTATTAAATAAACCAGTTTCACCAATACTAGCTTTTAAGAAGTATTAAGCTGGCTTGCAAAAGTCAAGCATCATAAGCTCAACAGTTCATTAATTAATTCACAAATATTTATTGGATACCTCTATGAGTTCATCACACAAAACTGACAAGAAAATCCCTGTCCATATGGCAAGTGCATTCTAGTGGAATTGAGTACTGGTAGAGTCAGAATTAAATCCAGCGTCTCCTGACTATTCCAGTACTTGTGGCTTTTTCCAGTGATGAAATAAAATGATATATTCAGTTATTTTCAGGATTAAAAAAGTTCCCGTTCTGAAAATTTGGAAAAGTGGCTGTCCTTTTCTCTTTTCCCTGGATGGTTTGGCCCTGAGTACAACTATGCACCTGTTTGTTCTTCTATTTAAAATTCAGAGTTTTTACAGCCCATGTGTTCCAGTGATGCTCAATGAATATTTGATGATCCGCTTGCTATCATTCATGCATTCAAAAAATTCACTTAACAAACATACATTAAATGCCTAAAATATTCCAGCCACTACTAGGTTCTGGGGATATCAAATATATGTGAACATATGATTTTAGCAAAATATTAAAGAAATGGTAATAGATATATGTACATATATGTGTAGAACTTTGGGATCACAGAGGTGAACTTGGCTTAGTGGACTTAGCAATTAGTAATGGCACTGTGCTTGCCAGATTTACCAAGTAAAAACAGAAGTGACCAGTTAAATCATAAGTGTGTCCCAAATATTACATTGGACGTGCTTATACCAAAACATATTTTTTGTGTATTTGAAATTCAAATTTAAGTGGGAGTCCTGTGTTTTATTTGGCCACCTTAGCTGGCATAATTGGACGGAGTAGTAGATGAAGTTCCAGGGGTCAGTGTGGGAGAGTTACCGGGACACCAATAGATGTTGGAACTCATTAAGGAGAGTCTAGCAGAAATGCCAGGAAGAGTGAGGATGTTCAGCATTGGGGGTGGGGAGAGAGGTGCTTTGAAGTTGGAGGATCAAAATTGTGTTTGTGATTTCACATTGTTCTGGAAGTTGAAGCCAATATAATGAGAACCAGAACAGAAATGAGGAGTATGACCTTTGCCTATTGGAAAAGGGAGAAAAAAAAAAGTCACTATTTTTGGAAAATATCTTCTTTAAAAACCTGTGAGAATCAGCTGAAAAAAATACTGGAATAGATGAGAGTTCAGTAAGGTCATTACATATGAAGTAAATATTAAAAAATCAGTAGCTTTCTTTTGTAGAAGCAATAGCCAGCTAGAAAATATAATGAAAAAAAGATTGCATTTGGTATACCTTCAAAAACATAAAGCAACTACAAATAAACCACAAAACCATGAAATGTGCTGAACATGTATAAAAAAACAAGTTTAACACCTTCAGAGATGCGAAAGGAGATGACAAGATGGAGAGTCATGGCATCTTTCTAGTCCAGAAGACTGAAGACTGTAAAGGTGTCAATTTTCTTATAGTTTATTTTTCGGACTAATGAAATTGTAACCAAGATGTTTGTAGGAAGCACGAGGAACATCAACAGCCAGGGGGAGTTTGATGTGTGACACAGGGCCCCCAAAGCTAGTGCTCTGTGTGACAACCTGGAGCGATGGGATGGGGAGGCATGAGGGAGGGGGCTCAGGAGGGAAGGGACACAGGCATATCATGCTGCTGTGTGTGGCAGAAACCATCACACTACTGGAAAGTAATCATTCTCCAATTAAAATGAAAAAAAAAAAAGATTCCAACATATACATGTAAGAACAAAGTCATAAAAACAGCTAGAGAAATTTCAGAGAAAGTACTAGTGAAGGGGTAATTAAAGCGAAAACATTCCAAGAGCTCCATTCCTTCCATCACAGTTGCATTTGGGAATGAATGAACAGAGAAGGCAACAGGATGGAGCTGAGAACCCAGGAACCCCCCGGGGTCTGGAATGCTAACTTACAAGACAGTAGGGAAAATAGATCAGAGGGCAAGAGCAGGACAGTTCAAGACAAGTGCCCAGAGAGTTGTGCTGTTGTTAAGCTGCTAAGTCATGTCTGACTTTTGCAACCCTGTGGACTGTAGTCTGCCAGGCTCCTCTGTCCAGGAGATATCCCAGGCAAGGATACAGGAGTGGATCATCATTTCCTTCCCCCGGGGATCTTCCTGGCTCAGGGATCAAACCTGCATCTGCTGCATTACTGCTGAGTCACTAGAGAAGCCCAGAGTTGTGTATCTATCTGGAAAAAAAATTTTGTTTTTCATCTCATAGGAAATACTCCAGATGCATTCAAGTTTCAAATGTGAAAAGTGAACCAAACAAAAGAACAACAGAGCAAATATATATCTGATCTTTGGACTTAAATTATTTTCTGGATGGCTTAAGAGGCTTTGAGTAATGTAAATCCAGCCAATCAGAAGACTCCAAGGGTTTTTGGTAGATTTATTCTTTGCAGAGAGTTTGCTGACTTGTACTGGAAGGCTTGCCTGAAGCCTAGTCAGAAGACCATTGGGGTGATCCCAGCCTGAGACGTCAGGAGTCTAGCTAAAGCCTGCCAGTAGGGAGAGAGAGCTGAAGACGGTACGGAAATGCACAGCAGCCTCCCTAGGAATTTGCCGTATGCACTGTGTCTAGACACAAAGGAATATGCTCGGGATCTCTCTGTCGGATGGTTTGTAAAGGGTAGTTTCTAAAGTAAAATCTATTTTTATTATTCCCACATACAAGACCTCCCCACAATTCAGGTCTTTTAAACTCCATGCCTGTCATAATCAAATTCAGTGTTTCCCAATTTCTATGTTTTCTTTTCTCAGTCTCTGGAAACACGATCTAACTAAGTCTCACTGTAATCGATAAAATATTGTACAGTACGTGTGGAAACAGATATGACTGTGTTTTTATAAATGTACATGAGAGGGGGACAGGAGAGGTGCAGAAAAAGGTGACTTGTTCATGCTTTTTAATATCGATAGACTGGATGAAGCAGCATGATCTGGCATAAAACGAAACCTAATATTCAAAACTGAGATCGCCGTCTCTACGTGTTTAAATCTTTTTCCTGGGAGACAAATCTTCTTTCATTTGAACAAACACATGCAAGTGTTTTTTATGGATTCCTGGGAAATACTCAGCAGTTGGTTTGTGCCAGTGAGGTAAGAGCGGCTGGCCAATGGTTTGAGTGTCTTCTCACCAACACAGTTTCAATCAAGCTACCCTCTGACTCACTTGCAGTATCATTCTGAGGGGTTAGGTTAGAAAGCAGAATTTGTGTGACACAATGCACATGGCCTTGCTTGTTGGCCACAACTTCTTCCCAAAGTATTTCCTATCCAGTTAGCCACCAGAGCAGCCGTGGAGGCTTACCATGAAAATGGGCGCCGGGGGCGTACATCTCAGATCTGAAAGGCACTGGATCCAGTCCGACTGGATCTGGCTTTGGTTCAGTTTTGACGGCCCATTCTTTGTTCCTTGACTGAGCACGTGGAGGAAATAATCTTTCCACTGACAGCTTCCCTAAATGGAGTCATGATCACAAATTTTGGATGTCCTATTCACTACCATCTTTTAAATTAAGGATCTGCTTCTATTTTAATAAAAGGCATTGTTAGTTAAAGTATCGAGGGGAGAACTAATTAAAATCTAATGTGGTGTATCACAAAGTATTTGTAGGCAGTGCCCAAGCATTTTTGTTTCTTCCGCTTTATTTAGATATGCCTGAGAACATCCATCATGAGAGATGGACTGTTATTGAATGGAAGCAGTACGGCTGTAGGCACTCATGCGGCAAAGAGAATGATGTGCTGAGTGAGTCTTTCTCTCTGACTCTGGCTGCTGTCACAAACCCTATCTTCTACTGATGGGAAGAAGGAAATGGAATTTTTTTTTTTTTTTTTTAGTTTGAATGTAGAAGCATCTGCTTTCTTCTGGGTTTTCATAGAGAACCAGTTGTTTCAGTAAAGATTAGGTATTTGACAGGTGGCAAAATGTTGTTGATAATGACACAATAGAATGAGGAAACTAGAGATAGAGGCCCAGAAATAGGAGGCAGGAGGAACTGAGTTTTCTCTGGCACCGTGAAGATATAAATTAAATCCTCTAAAATACACTCACCCCGCAAACATTTATCAAGGGCTTATCTGCCAGAACTGGGTAAATCCTTGAATATACAGAGATGAACTAGACATAGTGTTCAAGAGTACAGAAGGAGAAAAACATGATTTCTGGATTACAAGCCAGTTTCTAACATTCAAAGTGTTAGGTACTGTACTTGTGTTGTGTACAAAGCGCGGGGTGAGGGGCAAAAAGAAGGCCCCAGGAAGATGCTAATCTCGATGGGAGACTTTGAAGGCCAAAAGAACACTGACACCTTCAGGGTAAGCTGTTGAAATATGCTTTTAAATGTTTTCCTTGTTCAAAAAGAGAGGCTAAGAGATGCAACTCACATGCCTGCTTCTAAGTGTATAAGCTGACTTCTGTCTGCCTCTTCTCTCATTATGAAATCCCTTTAGCTGTTTGCATAACAGACAACAGAGACAGATGGTGGGGAAGAGGGAAAGGAAGGTGGGTTTATACTGTTGAGCCTTGTCATTCCGTTTATGAATAGAGAGCAGAAATTACAAATTCAGTCTTGACTTTTGTTAATCCCAGCTGTGGTTGGATCAATAATGACTCCCCAAAGATGTCCAGGAGCTGACCCTGGACATATATGATTATACTACCTTATATGGGAAAAGGGGCTTTGCAGATGTGATTAAATATCTTGAGATGGCAAGATTGTGGTGGATGTGCAGGTGGACTGAACGTAATCACAAGAGTCCTTATGGGAAGGAGGCAGGAGAATATAGTAGGAGTTGTGATAAAAGAAGCAAGAGGTTGGAGTGATGTAAGGAAGGGGCCACAAGCCAAAGAGTGCAGGTACCTTTAGAGGCTGAAATGCAGTCCTGCTGATACTTTGATGTCAGACCTCTAACCTCCAGAATGATGCGAGAATAACGTTGGGATGATTTGTGATAGCTGCAATAGGAAACTAATACACCAGGCTACTCATTAATATGGGCAGGGAAAGTGGTCTGCAGGCCACTGAGCTTCAGAAGGCACCAGAACTTACATTAGTTTTGTGTGGTTTTCAATGCCACCGTTAGGAAGTGGAATGCCATATATTAGTTCTTCATTGTGTACGTGTGTCTTAACGGGACACACACCGAGTTTGAGTCAGAACTGGACTGCCTAAGACCTTGGTCCTGAGCTTTCCCCCATTTCTCTGATATCTGGGAAACCAGGTGATAAGAATTCCCCATGTCAAAGATTTTCTTCTACTTAGAATGGCCTTAAGATTTTTGCTCAAATTTATGCCTCTGCTCCCGTGGATCACAGCAGATAACAGTGGCTGCCCTGAAATCAGAAGACTATGGGAAGCATGACTGACTGGACCATGATTTGGTCCAGCTCCTTAACTTCACTTGAACTGTAAAATGGGATAATAACACACATCGTGCTTGACTCACCAGGTTGTTGAGGATCAAACATGATAACATATGTGAAAGGGCTTTATAAATTCTATAATGCTATTCAGATGTGAAGAATTATTTTTATATGCTCTGGAAGGCTGGCACAGCCCCTCTCCCAGGTGACTAAAAAGCATGTGAGATTTTATTTGCTCCAATAATTTTATTCTTATTAATACTTCTTCAGTATACTACATGGGTCCTTACAATGCACAAAGCATTTATTCTTCTTCTGGCTAAGGTAACTACACCCCTCTCCCTCCAAACTTACCCTTGTAAAAACAAATACGACTCATTAAAAAAAAAAAAAAGGCAAAAAGGGGGGATGGCTGGTGGCATCATTCATGAGCACTGTGTGTCATCAAAAACACTCACCCGTCACTTTGCAAACGAGCTGCTTTTGAGAGTGGACGGTTCGTTCTTTTAACCAAATAACTACCTAAACACACAATATATTGCTTTTTCTTCTTTTTTTTTTATTTTAATTTTTAACGTGATTTCCTAACCCTCCACTTCAAGAGGTAAATACAATTCTGGCAGAGTCTTGGTCTAATTTAGTTTATTAGGGTTTTTACTACAAGTTTTTAAGCACTCGCTGATTTTCAAAAACATATTAAACTGGCCATGGCCAATCTTGTCGATTGGTACAAGTCCACATTTCCCGAACGACTTAATAGGCTGCAACTTGTGCCAGACAGAGAATGATCTCACCATTCTCTGTCCTACCACCTGAAGGTTGGACATTGTTTTTTAACTCTGTGGTGGGAGGAAGCAGTTTGGTTTGCCACATTGGTCTCCTACCTAGAACCACCTTCTATAGGTTTTACAGGTTCTACTGTCCTGGAGAGCACATTAAGTTCCCAGAGAACCTCTTTGTAGGCCATTTCTAGGGTCACCAGCCTTGCCATGGCCTGTTCTTGGAAGATGGAGCTCCTAGGAATTTTCCCCAAATTTGATCTTTTGGGCAGGGGGATTGGAAGAGCTATGGAAAGCCTATCATGGCAAAATAACGAAAATTGACATGGATGCTTCTGAATCTTGTCCCTTTTCTCCTTCTCCATATCTTTTTTGCAGTTTTTTTAAACAATACTTTTATTATTTATTTATTTTCAAGATATTTTAAACACTTATTTTTAGTTGGAGGATAAATGCTTTATGATGTTGTGTTTCTGCCATACAAAAATGAGAATTACTGCC
>SJYW01000908.1:352504-401364 GCA_006410735.1 Raphicerus campestris | reverse complement strand
GAGAATTACTGCCCCCTCACCCCCACCCCCATCCTACCCCTCTAGGTCTTCACAGAGCACTGCTAAGCTCCCTGCACTATACAGCAACTTCCTACTAGTTATCTGTTTTACATATGATGATGTATATGTGCCAGTGCTACTCTCTCACCTTCCCCTCCCCCCACCGTGTCTCCATATCTTTCTCAATTGCCAATGACAAATCCAGCAAACGTTTACATACAGCAAATAAATAAATGGCTAAATGTTTGAGCACTTCCGCGGCAGGACTCCTGTGCTCAAAACAGAGTTGAATTCACAATCTAGTAGAGGGAAATCACATCAATGTATATGTCCCTAATCCCTAGGGTGTCAACTGGATTAGTTTTGGTGCCCAGGAGACATAGTTAACTACACGGTCAGAGACGCATGACTGATTGCTCAGGAGGACAGTCACTAGGAAACTGCCATACAAGCACTGTGTCTGAGATTCATGTTGCAGATCTTTGGGGATGGTTATTACTTCATTTGTACCTGTTAAGCCCCTGCTCAGCCCAGAGAATGACGGTTTACCTGCTGTCCTGAAGCAGCATAGCACTTCGATATTCTGGAGCATCAGTGAAGGGCTGTGCGGTTCTGGTCTGAGCCCTGCTCCAAGGAGTGGACTCACCTGGAGTCCACCTCACTGCTAAGGAGTCACTTCACTGCTAAAAGAACACAAGATCTTCCAGCCTCTCAGGGCTGATCTCAGCATCAAATGAGATCATAACTGCTTTATATGAAACTTCTAAATATGAGAACTTCTAAAATAACTCCAAAGCACAAAGGAATATTTGTGTCTATCACCTAAGGAACTATAACTAGAAATATAATGGAGTGGTTTTGAATACCAAAATCAAAGTGACAGTTTATGTTCTTCCCGTGTAGTATATGTGTCAGCATATAAACATATATGGTGACACGTATACATGAATACGTGTGTCATATACATACATACATATGTGGAAGTATGTGTGACATGCAGTGAAGTGTTAGTCCCTCAGTCGTGTCTGACCCTTTGTGGCCCCATTGTTGTAGTCCACCAGGCTCCTCTGTCCATGGGCTTCTCCAGGCAAGAATACTAGTGTGGGTTGCCATTCCCTTCACCAGGGGATCTTCCCAACTCAGGGATCGAACCTGGGTCTTCTGCACTGCAAGTAGACTCTTTACTGCCTGAACCATCATGTAATCCTGCATATGTGACCTGCGCATATATGCTTGCTGGTCGATTCTGAGAAAGCAAGCCGTGGGAAAGGGGCAGGCAGTAGTGATCTGAGCACTATGGGGTTCAGGTGACTAGGCTGCAGCTTTAAGCGGTGCTTACAAATTCGTTCTTGGAAGCCAGGTTGCCTGGGCTACTATGTATTACTGTTTCATGCTAGGCAAGTCATTTCCCTCCCTTTCCAAGCCTTCATTTCATCATCTGTGGAACGGAGATATAATAAAGGTGGCCTCATCAGTTTGTTGCAGACATGAAATACATACATGACAAAATTAAAAAAAAGTACTTTCTAAAAGGTCTGGCACCCAGTAGGTGCTCAGTAACTCACATCCATTACTATTATTGTGGAAATTGCTTTCTTTTTAAACTTTGGGAAAAATCCTCCAATTCCAGAAACCAGGATGCAAAAACAATACTAAATACTAAAAAGATGTAGAAATGGATTCTAAAACTTTCCAGATAAAAAAGCATTTGTGTAAAAGGGATAAAAATTCTTTGTTATGTTTTGCTTTAGACATGTTATCAACCTTTTACAGAATTAGCATTATTTTTATAATGTTTACAGAAAGCATCACTCATTCTCTAGACTAAAATAGCCAACTAGACTCTGGGTAAAGGCATATATTATGTGAGCAAATTGGAATAGCAACTCTTTTGAAAGCTGCTCTTTATTGAGGGCATTTATATATAACTTAGGGCAACCTGTTTTGTAGTTAATGAACCTAGAAGCTAAAGCCAGTGGTATGGCTGAAAAGAGCAGAGCTCCTTCTTCGATGCTACAAGGTGAATTAGCATCAAGTCCTCTGTCAAGAGCGTTCCAATAAAGAACCGATTATATAAGGCATTGAGCCTTTCTCTAATTACAGCTATAAATATAGATAATCAAGTCATTTTAAGTACTAAAATCAGTCTCACTGTTTATGCTCTTGCCATACTATATATTTAGCTGCTGACTTTTAACTTGAAGACATAAGCAGCTGGTGAAAAATATCCTTAGCATACTAATTAAGTTGTCATGGGGGATACCAATAAATGTGGCCTGTGTTAATGAGGACTGAAAACAGTATAATTGTTTTACCAACTAAAACACTGTATATAAGGAGAGCCTAGGATTTCATCTCATAAATTAGATGCTAAATACTGTTCTCTGGCTATTTTCAAAAGTGTCATCTCTGTAATAAAATTATCTTTAAGTGCCTTTGGCTTGGGCAGGCCTGGGGCTCTGAGACAGCTCTCTGACCTGAACTATGGGCTTTGCACAGGTGGCTACAGGAAGGGAGGTGAGTGCGTGATAGTGCAGACTTTCAGCCCCTCTCCTGATCACAAATGGATGGGGCCCCAGACAAACTCACACGCCTCATCATAACAGTACCTGGATGGCTGTCCTGCTAAAGCAGGTCACTCAGAGACAGGAAGTGACCCTGCCTCTAGAAAAATGGGGTCCAACAAACCATCAGAGTGACCACCCTTCCTCTCTTGGGGAAGGACAGATGACATGTAGAAAAGAGTCCCAAAGCATTCCCACCAGCACTCCACTTATGAGAATAAGGCAGGCTACAAGAGTCCCTTTCATCCCTTCCTCCTAGGCGAATCTAGGGCTCTTTAAGTCGTTGTTTTAAAATGTATTCATATACAACGACTCAGTCACAATAGTTTCAGTTGAACACCTTCTCTGGTCAGGTATTAAGCTGTGACATGCGCTCAGTCACGTGACTGTCGTATGGTAGTGTTCATAAGTGTGCTTGCAGAATTGAAATCAGGCTAAAGGATGCTGCTTTCACCTCCAGATTTTGGGAGGAGGGAAGGAACATTTTATTTGGCTTCTTAAGTCTCTACTCAGCCCAGGGTTCTGAACTTGGTATCCTAAAATTTGATTTCATTTGTTACTCAAAGAATTCCCAAGTTGATTTTACAGAAGAAGTATCTGAGATTCACAGTGATTAAGTGACTCGTCCAAGGTCACAAGCTTGTGAGAAGTGCATGCATGCTAAGTTGCTTCAGTCGTGTCTGACTCTGTGTCCCATGGACTATACGTAGTCAGCCAGGCTCTTCTGTCCATGAGACTCTTCAGGCAAGAATATTGGAATGGGTCGCCACGTCTTCCTCCAGGGGATTTTCCAGACCCAGGGATTGAACCCATGTCTCCTGTGGCTCCTGCCTTGAAGACAGATTCTTTATCACCGAGCCACTGGGGCAAATTAAAATCCAAATTTAGGCTGCCTTCCTTCTTCACATTCAGCTCCTTCAGTTCTCTGTTCCGGGCTGGTCTAATGGCAGAAAAATCAAAGCTCATTCTACTGTTCCTGCAAATAACTCTTGATCCAATAAATGTATTCTCTTTGGGTTATTGGGACCACTGGGTACAGCATTTCAAATGAGGCAGGGGACTCTTCAATCAACACCCAGGGGAGGAGGGGTGACCTAGCCAAAGTCTGGCCCACTGCTTCTAGTTAGGGAAACACAGTGAGGTTTGCTTTCTACTATCCTGAGTTAGTAGCTCAGAAAGTGTTACCAGGAAGTCTTTCTATTTTGTCTTCTCATTTCCTTATCCTGGTGTTTCCAAAAGTAAGTTTCAGGGACACTACTCTTATGATAAAGGAGCGTACATTCAAATAAGTTTGGGAAGTGCTACGTTACATCCTGCCCCCCCCCCCCAAATCCATGATGATCAGATGTTCACTGGGATATAAAAGGCTCTGAGAAGATCTGCAGCAAACCCAAAGAAAACCCACGCATTTCAAGTAAACCATTATGACCCTGGAATGCTTTTCCCACCTACCCCAAGGATTACAAACCCTACAAAATTCTTTAAGGTTGAATTTTAAAAATATATAGTTTTCCAGCCTTACCTTCAAAAAATCTAATTTGGAAGAAGCCCAGGAAATGGCATGCACACACACATGCACAGGAAATGGCAACTCTCTCCAGTGTTCTTGCTTGGAAAATTCCATGGACAGAGGAGCCTGGCAGGCTACAGTCCATCGAGTTGTGAAAAGTTGGACGTGACTGAGCATGCACACACACACACACACACACACACGCATACACATACAGAATTTTAAGCACCTTCTTAGTGTATAGATTGGAAGAAACTTCTAAGTAATTCTGACAACCAACTGTGGAATTAACAGACAGCACCTCAAAACTGAGTCTAGGTTAGTGCTCTATTCAAGAATCCAGGGACCAAGATGTGTTCATATCAGCAAAACTAGATTATGCTGTCAATTATGTTACAATTTTATATAGCCAGTGATACAGTTTGCAGTGGGGCATGTTTAAATGGATGCCCTTCAGGTAACAACTGTATTGAAAGTACTGCAGTTCTGCTCGTTTTCCAGTGCCCTCAACAACCTCATGATATCTGAAGCAGCAAAAATCTGGGAAGATTGATAGATGAGACAATTCTGGGGTTCATCAGACCTGCTCCTGGCCCAGTTTATCCAAGTCTGCATCTTTTTCTTTGTCAATTGTAACATTTTGGGATCTTTTAACTTGGTTACAACAAAGTCCCGAGGACCTGCAGGGGAATGGTGAGTGACATTCTGCCCCCATTTCCCCCAAGAGACCAGTTACCAACCAACATCAAGGGCTCCTTACATTAACATACAGGAAAAATTTATAAGTATGAATTTCTTCAGTAGTTGTTTTGTATTTATAATCAATTCCTTTTGACTTCCTTCCCTTAATCACAATGAAATCTCAACTACATCATGAACCTAACTGGAAAATGCTGCTTTGGGAGTAACTTAAATATTAATAACTGGAAAACAAAACAAAACAGCAGCTTATAAAAAATAAAACCAACTTGTTCTGACAACTATGGTAAAATTAGGAGCTTAGGCAATTAAAAAGATAACACTGTTGAGAATATTTTCACATCTTTGTTGCAAACATCATGTACTATAGCTTATAAAAGACACACATCCTCATAAATGTATGTTATGTTGGTCTTTTATCTTTGGAGGCAGTTTCTGAGTGCAGCAAATAAGTCCAGAGAAAACACTGGAGTCGCCTCCCAGAGGCTTGAGCCCCAGATGAAACAGGACAGGAAGTGTAGGCAGATTATGAGATGCACCTCTTTGCAATATCCTTTTCCAGGGCAGATGGGCCAGGAACCTCCACTTACTCTTGACCCTTGCTTCTGAGAAGCTTCATCAAGCCCTAGGTGAGACTGTTTTCTACATTATGAAAAAATGGGCACTCATTCCCATGCTGGTAAAACAAAACCCCAGCTGCTTTGTGGGACAGCAGCCTCGGAGTACAGTGGTTCCTGGCCATGCCCACCGACATGGGGCCAACGCTTGACAAGGTCATGGGGCTTTGTCTGTGGCTGGATGGGGATCCCCTTGGGAAGACCAATTCAGGCTGTTAAGTGAGACTCGCGGTGACCAGTCAGTCATCCACTTCTGCCAGTAAATCCAGAAGGATGCTGATTTTCACCAAGGATAGAGGTCAGAGAGGTCATTTTACCTGGCGGTGGTGGGGAAAGTGGCCTGAGTTCCTGCAGAATACAATCTGGCCTTCATGGAATTACCCAGCTTGCTGATTTTGCTACAGGGATTGCAGGGTTGGGGTGGTATTATTTAGGGGANAGTATGAATTTCTTCAGTAGTTGTTTTGTATTTATAATCAATTCCTTTTGACTTCCTTCCCTTAATCACAATGAAATCTCAACTACATCATGAACCTAACTGGAAAATGCTGCTTTGGGAGTAACTTAAATATTAATAACTGGAAAACAAAACAAAACAGCAGCTTATAAAAAATAAAACCAACTTGTTCTGACAACTATGGTAAAATTAGGAGCTTAGGCAATTAAAAAGATAACACTGTTGAGAATATTTTCACATCTTTGTTGCAAACATCATGTACTATAGCTTATAAAAGGCACACATCCTCATAAATGTATGTTATGTTGGTCTTTTATCTTTGGAGGCAGTTTCTGAGTGCAGCAAATAAGTCCAGAGAAAACACTGGAGTCGCCTCCCAGAGGCTTGAGCCCCAGATGAAACAGGACAGGAAGTGTAGGCAGATTATGAGATGCACCTCTTTGCAATATCCTTTTCCAGGGCAGATGGGCCAGGAACCTCCACTTACTCTTGACCCTTGCTTCTAAGAAGCTTCATCAAGCCCTAGGTGAGACTGTTTTCTACATTATGAAAAAATGGGTACTCATTCCCATGCTGGTAAAACAAAACCCCAGCTGCTTTGTGGGACAGCAGCCTCGGAGTACAGTGGTTCCTGGCCATGCCCACCGACATGGGGCCAACGCTTGACAAGGTCATGGGGCTTTGTCTGTGGCTGGATGGGGATCCCCTTGGGAAGACCAATTCAGGCTGTTAAGTGAGACTCGCGGTGACCAGTCAGTCATCCACTTCTGCCAGTAAATCCAGAAGGATGCTGATTTTCACCAAGGATAGAGGTCAGAGAGGTCATTTTACCTGGCGGTGGTGGGGAAAGTGGCCTGAGTTCCTGCAGAATACAATCTGGCCTTCATGGAATTACCCAGCTTGCTGATTTTGCTACAGGGATTGCAGGGTTGGGGTGGTATTATTTAGGGGAATATCAAGTGTTTTGACTCAGGCAAGAGGCATTGGGTCCTAAGAGAACCCATGTTTCAATTGATAGGATGAATCTTCTACTATAGATAATCACAACTGAGCCAGAAACCTTATATATATATATAAATTATAAATAAATATATATATTTATATAACCTTTATATATATAAAATATTATATATATTTATATAAAACCTATTATATATATAAATATATATATAACCTATTATAATAAATTATAATAAATAAAAACCTATTAATAAAACCTATTATATATATATATAAAATAGGACATGAGTTTGAGTGCATTGATTTTCCCGGGTCTCTCTCTCTCTCCCATGCCTCTGTGCTTTGCAGAAGATCCCCTACTCTCTCCTCGGAGAAGTTTTCCTGCATGGAAGGCAGGTGATTTAGTTTCAGGATTCATGCACGTACAAGTCTAGAGAAAGTGTGTCTGGTGCTGTAGCCAGACTCCCCGTTTCGCTCCTGCCATCCAGGGTCTGCTTAGGGCCAACGAGGTTCAAAACATGGGATGCAGCACAGACTTTGACACTGTGAGCACGAGGCATGGGGAAGACAGTTTGCTTTGCTATAAATGGAGTTCTCTTAACTCCTTATGCACATTGAACGGGTTCCAGCGTATAACAAACACTCCAGTCCCGTGCATTCCCAAGCGCATAGCCATCAAATCCAAACTTTAAACTTGAGTAAATGTATCTGTCTTACAAAGTCCAAGGTATTTATTACAGGGATCACCCACTTCAGGAATTTAAACAATGTTCAGACCAAGGAAAATTTTCTTACCAGGGGTTTTAAACTCCATTTCCCCTCTCTGCAGCTGGCGAGCAAAGCCTGACATGAAAGCAAGTGAACCAAGCAATGCCCGCTCTTCCTTCCCTCAGTCCTGGACTCACTGGTCTCTTTAACCCCTCCCTGCCCAACACAGGGATTTGCATCATTTACCAAAAATGTGGTGGGTGGGTCGGAGCCAAGCTGGCTGGTATCCCCCTTCCCCGGNTCCCTCAGTCCTGGACTCACTGGTCTCTTTAACCCCTCCCTGCCCAACACAGGGATTTGCATCATTTTCCAAAAATGTGGTGGGTGGGTCGGAGCCAAGCTGGCTGGTATCCCCCTTCCCTGGGGGACTCAGAGCAGGGTGTTTAAAAATACCCACCACATCCATTGTCACATGACACTCTGCAAAGTCCAATTAACAGATTTAAAAGAGAAGATCATAAAAAGGTGTTTTCTTGTCTCTCCTTCTCTTGCCTCCCCTCCCTTCCCCCAGCACACACACTATCTAATAATAGGCTATTAATTCCAGCCCTTTCAGACTGTCTGTAGTGTGGTGTGTAAACTGTGGCCGCATCAATCAGAGTTGTGTGTCTGGTTATTTCAAGCATTCCCTGTTGGCATAAAGAAAGGCTGGTTTGTCCGCTCCCGCTCAACTGCCCCTGAGATCTCCATTGATGGATAACTGAATGCATGAGCTGGAAACTTGACAGCTGGGGCAGCAGGGACCCAGCTGCTGAGTGATCAGAGTTGGAGGGGGTGGAGGTTGGGGCTGGGCCGGGAAAGGTGGGGCTGGCCAGTGACAGGGTGCTTCATCCCCTGAATGTGGGTGGGGA
Source organism: Raphicerus campestris (assembly GCA_006410735.1). Classification (NCBI taxonomy): domain Eukaryota; kingdom Metazoa; phylum Chordata; class Mammalia; order Artiodactyla; family Bovidae; genus Raphicerus; species Raphicerus campestris. Next base: position 392,938 of record SJYW01000908.1, on the reverse strand, counting down.
TCTGGGCTTCACTGTCTGACTCTCACTACTGACCAGCTGGCTCCAGCTTGGTGACTTGGTGAGCTGAGGCGCCATCCCTGGTAACGAGCACAGGCGCCCTGCACTGTGTGCAGCGCACCCCTCCAACACTCAGCCCGCCACTGTCACCAAAGTCAGACGCGTGACCCTCCTGACGCAGCGAGGTTTCGGCAGGGAGAGACTCGGGTTCGATCCCTGGGTCAGGAAGATCCCCTGGGGGCGGGCATGGCAACCCCCTCTAGTACTCTTGCCTAGAGAATCCCATAGGCAGAGGAGCCTGGCCGGCTGCAGTCCATGGGGGTGCACAGAGTCAGACACGCCTGAGTCGACTAGGCAGCAGCAGTACAGGGACCAAGGAACTCCCAGGGGGCTCAGTGGGTAAAGAACCTGCCTCCAGTGCAGGAGACACAGGAGACATGTGGTCGATCCCTGGGTCAGGAAGATTCCCTGGAGAAGGGCATGACAATCCACCCCAGTATCCTTGCCTGGAGAATCCCGTGGACAGAGGAGCCGGCTGGTCTACAGTCCGTGGGGTCGCAGTGAGTCAGACATGACTGAAACAACCGAACACAGTGCATGTAGCAAGAGCTGCGAGAGTGGCAGTATCTTACCTGCCAACAAGTTATAGCCAGGGTTGCTTTTTCTCCCTCCTTGTAAAACATGTTAATTGACTAGAGCTTACAGTTCCTACCGTTATATCTTTAGCCTCACTTCTAGTCTAAAAATGACACTAGGAAGGACNACATATATTTCTGCTTTACTGACTATGCCAAAGCCTTTGACTGTGTGGATCACAAGAAACTGTGGAAAATTCTGAAAGAGATGGGAATATCAGACCACCTGACCTGACTCTTGAGAACCTGTATGCAGGTCACGAATCAACAGTTAGAACTGGACATGAAACAACAGACTGGTTCCAAATAGGAAAAGGAGTATGTCAAGGCTATATATTGTCACCCTGCTTATTTAACTTATATGCAGAGTACATCATGAGAAATGCTGGGCTGGAGTAACCACAAGCTGGAATCAAGATTGCCAGGAGAAATATCAATAACCTCAGATATGCAGATGACACCAATGGCAGAAAGTGAGGAAGAACTAAAGAGCCTCTTGATGAAAATGAAAGAGGAGATTGAAAAATTTGACTTAAAGCTCAACATTCAGAAAACAAAGATCATGGCATCTGGTCCCATCACTTCATGGTAAATAGATGAGGAAACAGTGGACACAGTGTCAGACTTCATTTTGGGGGGCTCCAAAATCACTGCAGATGGTGACTGCAGCCATGAAATTAAAAGATGCTTGCTCCTTGGGAGGAAAGTTATTACTAACCTAGACAGCATATTAAAAAGCAGAGACATTACTTTACCAACAAAGGTCCGTCTAGTCAAGGCTATGGTTTTTCCAGTAGTCATGTATGGATGCGAGAGTTGGACTATAAAGAAGGGTGAGCACCAAAGAACTGATGCTTTCAAACTGTGGTGCTGGAAAAGACTCTTGAGAGTCCCTTGAACAGCAAGGAGATCCAACCAGTCCATGCTAAAGGAGATCAGTCCTGGGTGTTCATTGGAAGGACTGATGTTGAAGCTGAAACTCCAGTATTTTGGCCACCTCATGTGAAGAACTGACTCATTTGAAAAGACCCTGATGCTGGGAAAGATTGAGGGCAGGAGGAGAAGGGGACAACAGAGGATGAGATGGTTAGATGGCATCACCGATTTGATGGACATGAGTTTGGGTGGACTCTGGGAGTTGGTGATGGACAGGGAGGCCTGGAGTACTGGGGTTCATGGGGTAGCAAAGAGTCAGATACGACTGAGTGACTGAACTGAACTGAACACTTTTTAAAAAGCAGAGACATCACTTTGCCAACAAAGGTCCATATAGTGAAAGTTATGTTTTTTTCAGTAGTCATGTATTGATGTGAGAAGTGGACCATAAAGAAGGCTGAGCACCAAAGAATTGATGCTTTTGAACTGAGGTGCTGGAGAAGACTCTTGAGAGTCCCTTGAACAGCAAGGAGATCAAACCAGGCAGTCCTAAAGAAAGTCAAACCTGAATATTCATTGGAAGGACTGATGCTGAAGGTGAAGCTCCAATTCCTTCAGCCACCTGATGCAAAGAGTCTGCTTGTTGGAAAAGACCCTGATGCTGAGAAATTTGAGAGCAAATGGAGAAGGGGGAAACAGACGATGAGATGGTTGGATGGCATCATCAACTCAATGGACTTTGAGTTTGAACAAACTCCAGGAGGTAATGAAGAACAAGGAAGCCTGGTGTGCCGCAATTCTTCAGGTTGCAAAAGGTGGGGCACAATTTAGCAACTGAATTCCAGCATATCATCATCTACAAAAGCAAATGTAGACCCATCTTTGGCTCCCACGTGGCTGATCCCAGGGTTGCTCAAATTTGAGCATGCCTCAGAATCATTAGGAGAATTTGTTAAAAATCAAACTGGTGATCAACACCCTTCCAAGTGTCTTATTCTGTAGGTCCTGGGGGAGGTCCAAGATGGCATCTAATCTGTTTCCAGGTGATACTGATGCTGTGCGTCTAGATATCACCCCTTGAGAATGATAGCCTACAGGAATCTTAGCATCACACAGCCTGCATGTTATCTTTTGTGGATAAATCAGATTTGCTGTAAAATCTTAACCATTTTTATGGCTAAACCCCTATCAACTCCTTCCCCTTGCAGTCTTTATTCTCAGGGATTTTGTTTTCAGAAACATCAGCTCTTCAAACCTGAACCAGATTTTATCTTCTTGGTATTCACAGTGCCCAGCGTAGTGGCTTATGTTACAAGGAATTTGAAACTGTTTTCTTGTAGAATGAAAGCAAAATGAGTGAGTCCAGTGCTGCCTTAGATTATTGCTAACAATTTTTGAATGTGACAAAAATACTAAGGATTTGGATAAACTGCTCAAACTCAGAGCATAACTTGACCTAGTGTAAGGAAATCATGTGTATGGTAGAGGAGCTCATTTTGCCCACTTTGCAAATTTAAGGAAAATCTACACTTTAAGACAAGTCCTGAGTTTTGTCCAAGTCACAAAAGACATAGCTTGCTCTGAGCTGTGATTCTCCCTCCATAAGAAGCCCTTGCCTGTCAAGGTAGTCCTTAGAGACTGGAGACCAAAGAGTTGTAGGTTACTTATTTCATGAAATAAAATAGCAATTTAGGCAGCAACAGATCTTATAGCTCCAAGACTGGGATGAGGCTGACTAGACCTGTCTTGAAATAACTCGAGCACAGCATACCTGCCCAGGTGACTCTCCCTCGGGGTAAGTAGCCAGATAAGTATGACAAGGCGCAAGTCACTTACAGATCTCAGTGCCCTGGCCAAACCTTAAGGGCATCAGGGTCTCCTGGTTCCCTTTATTTAGAAATACAGGTGGGAAACCTAGATGTTCTCTGAAGTAGTGTGTTGGCCACAAAGGAGTGTGTTCATTCCAGTTTTTCGTAACAGCTTAAGCACCAACCCGAACAAACTTTTTGGCCACCCCAATATTTTAATTAAAAGGGAAATGCTTCTCCTTTGGTTTCAAAGCATGACTTTTCTTTCTCCCTCTCCACCCCTCGGCAGTTCTAGGGGGGAGAAAACTGAATGCAGCAGAGTGAAGCGATTGCTCCCAGTCTTTGGCACACAAGCATCACGGTCTTCCTGCATCCAAATGTTAATTTGAACTGACAGAACATGCTCAGCATTTTCATTTTATTTCAAAACAAAAGCGCAAACTTCACTTCTAAGCATTTTTGTTCCCCGTTTAATGGCTGCCATTCCCGAGGTCGGCAAACAGATGGAGTCGAAGGCAAGAATGTATAACTGCAGATTAGGCAACTGCAAAATTAATATGACTTTGTTAATGTCAAGATAAGATTTGAGAGCCAAAAGAGATTTTTGAGATCGTTGATCTTGAACTTCATCGCACAGACGAAGACACTGAGGGCTGGAGTGATTATATGTCCCTCTGGGATTCACAGAGCCAGCTGGGGACACGGCGAGATCTGATGCTCAGCCTCCTGGCCCATAAACCAGTCCCCACTGCCCTGCTCCTGTGCTCCACTCTTCCCCTTAATTCCTTACAGGAAAGGGGCTGTAGTTTACCCCTCACTGCTTCACCTTCCAATGGACATGTATATGCACAGGTACACACACGTCCATAATAATTGTTTGGCTATCCATTTGCACTCAGTCCTCCATTTTCAGATATTTCATAGTTTACTTGGATCTGTTAACAACACATTGTACAAACACTGTGAAAGAATTATTCAAGAAAGACTTAACCTAGCCATGTGTGGCAATGAGGATTTAATTGACCTTCAGATTGACAGAGACCCAAAATAACAGGGGCTTAAACACTGGAGGCAAAGGAAAAGTCAGGGTGATAATGATACAGTGCTTCCTAAATTCCTCTCGGGACCTGGCTTCTCTCTGGGGCCATCCCTAGTGGGCTTCCTATGTCTTCATGAACCAGCATGGTTAACCATCACCCCCAAAATCTAGCCATGAAACAAAGAGGGGAAGAGAAAAGGAAGGCAAACTGTTTTCCATGGGGACGTGCCCTGGAGCCCACACACACGTGACCTTGGCTGGAACTTCGTAACAAGGTCAGATCTTGATTCTGGGGATCCATGTGCCGAGCTATGTAGTGTATGGAATTTTATACTGTTGAGGAAACAATGACTCTTGCTTTTTGTCTGAGTTTTGCTTGCTTGGCCTTTCTGGCCATCCAAACATCTATGTCTAATCAACTTCTCAGGATTTCCAGGTGGTGCTAGGGGAAAAAGAACCCACCTTCCAGTGCAGAAGATGGAAAAGATGTGGGTTTGATCCCTGGTTTGGGAAGATCCCCTGGAGGAGGGCACAGCAACCCACTCCAGCGTTCTTGTCCGGAGAATTTCTGTGGACAGAGGAGCCTGGTGGGCTACAGTCCATGGGGCCGCGAAGAGTCAAACATAACTGAAGTGATTTAGCACACATACGCAATCATCTTCTCATGTGAGGATACACCCAACCCCTACCCCAGGTGGGTGATCCCATATTGTCACTGTGTTCACCTCCAAATATTCTTGGGCTTCCCTTGTGGCTCAGCTGGTAAAGAATCTTCCTGCAATGCAAGAGACCGGAGTTCGATCCCTGGGTTGGGAAGATCCTCTGGAGAAGGGAAAGGCTACCCACTCTATTATTCTGGCCTGGAGAATTCCGTGGACTGTATAGTCCATGGAGTCACAAAGAGTCAGACACGACTAAGTGACTTTCACTTTCACTTCACTTTTGCCTCCAAACATGTGCTGCCTCCACCAGGTCCAGGCGTGGGCCCCTCAGTCTAGCAAGTATAAATTAAAAGATAAATTTCTGCCCATCCATTGCATTCAGTATGCAATGGCAAAGTAGGAACAGAAAACTTCAATGAGAAAAAGAATCTCTCAATGGAAGGCAAGCAGCAGCTACTGGCTCTCTGTTGTTGCTGTGCAGTTCCTCGGTCATGTCTGACTCTTCTTGACCCCATGGACTGTAGCACGCCAGGCTTCCCTGTTCTTCACTGTCTCCCAGAGCTTGCTCACTCATGTCCATTGAGTGGGTGATGCCATCCACCCATCTCATCCTCTGTCATCCCCTTCTACTCCTGCCTTCAATCTTTCTCAGCATCAGGGTCTTTTCCAGTGAGGCAGCTCTTCACATCAGGAGGCCAAAGTGTTGGAGCTTCAGCATCAGTTCTTCAGATGAGTATTCAGGATTGATTTCCTTTAGGAATGACTGGTTTGATCTTTTTGCAGTCCAAAGGACTCTCAAGAGTCTTCTCCAACACCACAGTTCAAAAGCAACAATTCTTTGGCACTCAGCCTTCTTTATGTTCCAACTCTCACATCCATACATGACTACTGGAAAAACCATAGCTTTGATTACATGGACCTTTGTCAGTAAAGTAATGTCTCTACTTTTTAATATGCTGTCCAGGTTTGTGATAGCTTTTCTTCCAAGGATCAAGCGTCTTTTCATTTCATGGCTGCAGTCACCATCTGCAGTGATTTCGGAGCCCAAGAAAATAAAATCTGTCACTGTTTCCATTGTTTCCCCATCTATTTGCCATGAAATGATGGAACCGGATGCCATTATCTTAGATTTTTGAATGTTGCATGTTAAGCCAGCTTTTTTACCTTCATCAAGACGCTTTAGTTCCTCTTCACTTTCTGCCATAAGGGAGGAAAGCTGTTTGTTAATCGTAAGCAAATCTCTCTGAAGAGTCCCTGGCCAGGTAGTGGAGTCAGCGCCTTGGTCCCTTCGTCTGGCCGCACTGGGCAGAGGTCTCTGGAAGGAGATCCTGGTCCGTGTCTTCCACGGCTTTGTTTCCTGGGAGAGCCTTGCTGGTCTCTTAGCCTTGCCATCCAGCTGTGGCAAGCACAGCCACCAGCAGGTTGACAGTGGGTCACTGATCATCTAAGTATGCAGGATCATCTTGTGGCTGCCTTTTCAACACCCTTTTCAACCTTAAAATTCAGCATTTTTATTTCCTTACCTCTGTGCTCTGCCAAAATTCTTTTCAAATAAATGGTGACTACTTTGAGGGTATCTTAAGGAAAGAAGCTTCCAAGGTGGCACAGTTGGTTAAGAATCAGCCTGCTAATGCAAGAGACACAGGTTTGATCCCTGGGTCAGGAAGATCCCCTGAAGAAGGAAATGGCAACCCACTTCCATATTCTAGTCTAGAGAATCCCATGGACAGAGGAGCCTTGTGGACTACAGTCCATAGGCTCTCAAAGAGTCAGACACAGCTAAGTGACTAAACACCATAAGGCAGTTCCCTTATTCTGGTCTCCCATTGTCTGACATGCATGCCGCATGCTGTCAGTTATGTTCGACTCTTTGCGGTCCTATGGGCTGTAGCCCTCCAGGCTCCTCTGCCCACAGCATTCTACAGGAAAGAATACTGGAGTGGGTTGGCATTTCCTCCTCCAGGGATCTTCCCGAGCCAGGGATTGAACCCATATCTGTTAGGTCTCCTGCGTGGGTAGGGCGGTTCTTTACCGTTAGTGGTACCTAACAGGAAATGCCTTATTTAAGGAGCATAAGAACAACCTATGATCTCTTGCGCTTGCAGCCTTCTCTGAGCTGCCTCTGGTCACTGTCTCAGTTTGGGGTAGAGGCTGTATTTATCAGCCTTAGGAAGCCCCAGGAGGACCCTTAGTCTACTCAGTTGTCTACAAATAAGTGAGTGTCTTCTTCAAGACAGAATGGGGCGTGGCAGAGCTGAGGTCCTTCCAGTTTTGCTTAACGCCTGATGGCTCTTGTCTTCATTGGCCTCTCTTACATCTCAGGCGGCTGCCAGAACACACCAGCATCCCGGGTTCTCTGACCACTTCCCTGAATGGTGGTGACGGCAGTGATGGCACGTGTTCTGCGAGCACGATCGTGCGGAAGACGGTGTCACCGGCTGCCTCTCGGTGCACAGCAGGGTTCGCTAGCTTCCCCGCCGCCGTGATTTGTGTCTTTACCACTCACATCAGAATGTTTCCTCTAAGACAATGACATCAAGTTTAGGTTCTAACAAAGGCAAACTTGCGCTTCCAGGAATACAATCTTGCTCTATACATTCATCCAAACGTGTGACGATTTAGATGTCGGCTTCTTTCTCGCATAAAATCTGACCTGCTGTGTCTGTTCCACAAGGTTACCAGCCCCAGGCCCCTTTCTCCTGGTCCCCTGCATCGCGCCTTGTTAATTCTCTGTTTTTCATGACCCAACATTTCTTACCACCCGGAAGGAGGCAGACGAGGATGCTACATCCCTGGAGATTTCACACATCATTTCTGTGCAATCCTATTATTCAGAATTATATCTCAAGAATAAACTCATTTTTCAGCATGGCTTAGTGCCCAGACAAAACTCAAGGTTTTTATTGCTTGAGAAGGAAAGGAAGCTGATACTGTGGAACTTGAGTGGCCTTTGCCACACTATGGAATCTTTTTAATGTGCAACATAAATATTTATAAAACAACCTGCAATTACTTTATAGCTATAATTGCAGGACAACTATAATTTTTTTTGTTTACCTTTGAGTCTCTTTCCTCTAGAGTATTGGCAATACTGCCAATGAGGGAATTCTAAGAAGCTCCTTATGTGAACTGTTAGGGTCATCTCACCCTCCACCGTGATTCGGTCTTCACTCTGTGCCCGGAGAGAGGGCATCCTCCTTGGGTGATGCTGGGACAGGCACCTCTTCTGTGGGAAATATTAAATCAAGTGAACATGTGCTTAGTAACTGCTCAAAGTTCTCATTTTGAATACATCTTGCTTACCTCCTTATTTTAACTTGCCCCTGAAGCTTTTATTTCCAACAGGCATGGTTTTCACTATTAGAATGTACATGGTCTTTTTGTAACAATATTGAGCTTACTTTCTGCTTTCTCTTGTGGCATTAGTCATCCCAAGTATGCTAATTTTGTCCTCAGTATCCTATTTTTCTAGGTTCTGAATCTATATTTTCTGCTGACTTGTGCACATGGTATTATAGATTGTTCTTTTGTGATTTTTTAAAATTTAGATTGTGAGTTTGTACTCAGTGGGTCTTTAGCTATGAAAACCCTGAGTGCCCTGAATTAAAATATGTCCCTTGCAGAAAGTTTTAGAAATCCCAGGAGTGATATCAGACTGGGGCTGTTTCTGTTGTTGCTAATTTTCCCCTTTGGGGATCTCATGCATAATAAAATCAAACTCCAAACCTTCATGAAATCAGTCTCAGGGTTATTATTTTTAAGAGAAGAGTTTTTCTCACCATGAGCCCAGGAGAAATCACTGATTATCTCTTTGCTGATGAGTGAATGCTTCACCTTCCCTTTCACATTTCGCTTTCCCTTTCCCTTGATGTAGCTAATCAAGGCCTTTGGGGAGGGAGGAAGGGGAAAAAATGTCTTCACATCCTCCTGTATGCCCTAAGGCCTTATTTCCTGCAACCTTGAACTCTAACCCCACTAGACATTGCTCATTAGGATAGGTGTGCCTCACCTGCTTCCTGCCCCAGTGCCCACAAAGCAACCAGGTGGATTCCTATTCTTTCTTTTATTTTTAACCTTTGGCAGTTTCTTGCTTTGTTGTGAGCACAGCTCTGCATTTTAAAGCAGTTGGGTTTATTTTTATCCAGACTTTCCTGGTGTTCTGCAGTGGGAGGAGTTTCAGAATACCTAGTGGACCATGCTTCCATAAAAAGAAATCAGCTCCTCATTTCAGTTCAGGCAGAAGAATTTAGGTGCTTCAACCCAATAAATAGCAACCAAAATTTAAAATAAAGAAAAAATAAGTTACAACAGAACTAAGAGGAAATGTTTGCAACATTTGTCACAGACAAAGCCTTAGTGCGCTCGTTAGAAGGACTGTGGCTGAAGCCAAAGCTACAATACTTTGGCCACCTGATGCAAAGNAAAAAGAAATCAGCTCCTCATTTCAGTTCAGGCAGAAGAATTTAGGTGCTTCAACCCAATAAATTGCAACCAAAATTTATAATAAAGAAAAAATAAGTTACAACAGAACTAAGAGAAAATGTTTGCAACATTTGTCACAGACAAAGCCTTAGTGCGCTTGTTAGAAGGACTGTGGCTGAAGCCAAAGCTACAATACTTTGGCCACCTGATGCAAAAAGCCAACTCATTGGAAAAGACCCTGATGCTGGGAAAGATTAAGGGCAGGAGGAGAAGGGGACGACAGAGGGTGAGATGGTTAGATAACATCATCGACTTGATAGACATGAATTTGAATTTGCTCCTTGGAAGGAAAGCTATGACAAACATAGACAGTGTGTTAAAACACAAAGACATCACTTTGCTGACAAAGGTCCATAGAGTCAAAGCTATGGTTTTTCCAGAAGTCATGTATGAATGTGAGATTTGGGCCATAAAGAAGGCTGAGCACCGAAGAACTGATGCCTTGGAATTGTGGTGCTGGAAAAGGCTTTTGAGAGTCTCTTGGAGTGCAAGGAGATCAAACCACTCAATCCTGAAGGAAATCAACCCTGAATATTCTTTGGAAGAACTGATGGTGAAGGTGAAGCTCCAATACTTTGGCCACATGATGTGAAGAGCTGACTCGTTGGAAAAGATGCTGATGAAGAAAAACTGAGGGCAGGAGGAGAAGGGGATGACAGAGGATGAGATGGTTGCGTGGCATCACCAACTCAATGGACATGAATCTGAATTGAAGGACAGGGAAGCCTGGCTTGCTGCAGTCCATGGGGTTGCAAAGAGTTGGAAACAGCTTAGTGACTGAAAAACAACACACAACAACATTTGTCACAGACAAAGTCTTAGTGTCTTTGTGTATCAGGGCACATCTGGCTCTCTGAGCTGGATCCCAGATGCTCCTGGATATGGATAGTGGTTCTAGCTCTCCTTTGCAGGCTACTCATCTCCTCACTGAAGCCTGGCAAGCTCTTGCATCCTAAGGACAGCCATCCGCAGAGGTTACAGGACTGGCACTACTGTTTTCTAGCCCTAGGGAACACAGTTTCTCTGTTTGCTCCTAAGAGTATTCCTGATCATTGATGGCAGCTGTAAGGCTTCCTTATATGGCATTTTGATGGTACACATGGACATATGGGAGCCATATCAAGATGGACAGAGGCAGTCAGAGAGCAGGAAGTGATGGCAAGCCACTGGCTATTAGCGTATCACAGGTTTATTAGCATGTGGTGGAATTACACTGGGGTCTCCCAGAAGTAATACACAGTGAAAGCTTAGCTGATTCCTGGCAATCAGCATGGGGGACACTAAGCTCCTGTAATTGATTGGGTCCCTAAAGCGAAAGGGATTTTATACTGCCAAGATTTGAACCATCTATCTAGGTGATGCTAAATATATAGAGTCCTTAAAAAAGAAATTCCCAAATAAAATATGAGTGAAGGATAATTCATAAAAGGAGCAAGAAAATAATGGGTTGGCCAAAATTCTATGACCAACCTAGACAGCATATTAGAAAGCAGAGGCATTACTTTGCCAACAAAGTTCCATCTAGTCAAGGCTATGGTTTTTCCAGTAGACATGTATGGATGTGAGAGTTGGACCATACAGAAAGCTGAGCAGTGAAGAACTTATGCTTTTGAACTATGGTGTTGGAAAAGACTCTTGAGAGTCCCTTGAACTGCAAGGAGATCAAACCAGTCAATCCTAAAGGAAATTAGTCCTCAATATTCATTGGAAGGACTGATGCTGAAGCTAAATCTCCAATACTTTGGCCACCTGATGTGAAGAACTGACTGCTTGGAAAAGACCCTGACAGCATCAGGGCAAGAATGAAGGCAGGAGGAGAAAGGGATGACAGAGGATGAGATGGCTGGATGGTGTCACCGACTCAATGGACATGAGCTTGAGCAAGCTCCCAGAGTTGGTGACGGCCAGGGAAGTCTGATGTGCTGCAGTCCATGGGGTTGCAAAGAGTCAGACATGATTGAATGACTGAACCGAACTGAAAACGTTCATTTGGGTTTTTCCATAAGATGTTATGGAAAATCCCAAATGAATGTTTTGGCCAATCCAATAAATATTAAAATATATATTAATTTTGCTGAAAAATTAAATGAGAATGAGGTATCATTTTCATCTAACAAATTGACAAAGATTATAATATATGTTTTACCCTCTTATTTTCTGACTGATGAGCATGTATATGTATATAAATGTTATGAAGGGAAATATTTAGCAAAAGCTTTTAAAATGAACACTCCATTTTCCTCCAAATTAATTTAAAGAAATAATAAGAGATTTATAAAAGTTAGGGACAAAAGTTACTTACGTTACCATATATACAGTAGGTAGCCAATGGGAATTTGCTGTGTGGCTCAGGAAACTCAAACAGGGGCTTTGAATCAGTCTAGAAGGGTGGGGTGGGGAGGCAGATGGAAGGGAGGTTCAAAAGGAAGGGGATATATGTATACCTCTGGCTGATTCATGTTGAGGTCTGATGGAAAGCAACAAAATTCTCTAAAGCAATTATCCTTCTATTAAAAAATTAACACATAGTGAAAAAAATAAAGAAAGCAAAAGGCAAAAAATGTTGGGAACAGAGATTGTCACTGCAGCACTAATATACACAATAAAAGGAAACAACTGAAATATATCACAAAAGAAGTATAAGCAAATCCATGTTTTTCATCCATTACATAGCTAATACATTTAAATCTCACTTTCTTCTCAAAGCCTATTTTGGCTGATGCAAAAAAGCTTATGCCATTCTTATGAAAATTATTTACAACCTAATTATGCAATGACATAGAGAAATACACAGGTTGTAAAGTGATACGTAAAATATACAGTCCTAATTCTGTATTTATACAACTATTGGTGACACCTAGAAGTATATAGACACATGAGTGATTGTGGCTTTCCCCATCATGAATTTCTCCATTTTTCTCAATTTTTCACAGTGAACATGGGTTATGGTCATTGTCAGTGGAAAGGACAATAAAAGCTATCATTATGATTAGGTAGTTGCCATCAGTGGGGTTTCCATGCCTCTAGTGATTTCACTCACACTTCCCCGCTGCACGTGTCTGGAGAGGCCCTCACAGGCAGGACAGCTCTGTGTTCTTCTGACCAGGGCTGGCCCTTCCTGGTCACTGCCTGCTGCAAGGACGATCCTTGGGGATCACGTGGGCTCTGGGCTTGGAGAGGCCCCACTCACAGTCAGGGCTCCCTGAGTTGCTCCTCATTATTGAAGACTCTTGTTTCACATTTCTCTTTTTTTTTCCTTCTTTTTCACTTGTTCTTATTTTTTAGATTTATTTTTAATTGAAGGATGCTTGCNGCCTTTCAAATGTGGACTTCTAGTCTAGCGGAGGGGTCGGTGAGTAGGGAGGGTCTGGGGAAATCAATCTTGGTTCATCCTTGCTAATGAATAGATGTGAGAGGGGGTAGGCAGGGGTCTGAGTGCCCCCTGAGGCTTCTTTGGGCAAAAGTCAAGCAAGGAGCTGCAGGTCTTGTGGTCTAATTATAGGACCCTTAGCAAGAATGAACAGCTGACCCACATGGCAGAAAGCAAACATGAATCACCAGAGAGGGTGGTGAAAAGGGGAAGGGGCCATCCCAAGGGCATGAGGGGCCTCACAAGGAAGAGTAATGCAAGTAATTGCATCAGGACTAGCCGAAGAGGCCTCAAGCAATTCGCTAGAAATATTGCTCACTGGGGAGGTTTGGAAGTCAGCCTCGACCACTTTCTCCTGCTCTCGTCCAGCTGTCCCAGGACAGGACTGCTCCACAGCCCTGCTGGGGTTTCAAGCGGCATCAGCTCCACTGTCGTCTGGCTGAGTTGTCGGAGGCTTTGCAGGCAGGTGTCACTGGAGGGCCAAGGGGGCACACAAACTTTTGCAAGACTGCTGGCAGAGGATTGCCGCCCCATTGGCTTCTGGGTTGCTGGCCAACCCGGGTAATGGATGAGGGCGGGCAAAGAGGCGACAGCCTCTGGGGAAAGAATGCACTCCCTCTCTGCCCTCCCAGCTGCAGTGCCCACGGTGGCAGCCTGACCCGAGGATTCCTGGAAGGCAGTGTGGGCACTGGATGGGGCAGCGAGCACAGTGCAGCCGGTCAGGGGCGGGGAGGGGACGCAGCTCACCTGCTGCTCCCAGGACTCAGGTGTTTACGGAGAAAGAGGGCGGAATCTACCTTGACCACAAAGGCACATTCAGGGCACGTGATTAATATTTGGGATCATAATCTCTGTAGTGGGTCCCAGAGATCGGTATTTCGAGGTTTCCCAGGTGATTCTTGCATATTAATTCATTCACCAAATATTCCTTGAGTCCCTTCTCTGTCCTAGGCATTGCTCTCGATGCTGGAAATACAGCAGTGGGGAAAACAGGCACATGTCCTTGGCCTCTGGGATTTGCATTCTAATCGGGGGGGCTGAGGCATATGGCTAGACGGAAAGTGCTGAGTCCTCTAGGGAAGCTCAGCTATCCATCCAAGCAGTGTAAAAACAGGTGGCGGGGAGGAAAGCTCATCGCCAGGGTGATAGTTAAGCAAAGGCTTGAAAGTGGTGAGGAGGTGAATGCTGCCAGTACCTGGGGGAAATACACTCTGCAAAGGGAGCAGGTCGGGCCAAAGCTGCAGGCAGGACTGGGCAGGAGTGGCGACCAGCTGGCCACGTGGCTGAGCCCAGGGGCCGTGGGGAGGGTCACGGGGGAGCAAGAGGGAGCAGACACCAGACATCTGAGGACACTCCTCCGAAACCATGACCCTTGGTTGGCAAAACACCGACCGATTTCCGACCGATCTTGGTAAAGCATCCAGTTTCAGTGGTTTTGTTTGGAATCAGACAGGGCAGGTGATGAAGAGAGCTGATCAAGGTTTGAATGCAGAAGCCTTGCCCTAGGCTAGGTTCTGGGCTAGACGCTGGTTTCACAAACCCCAGTGAGGCACCTCCTGCCCATGAGGACTTTTCAGCGTGGTGGTAGGGCCTAGAAATCAACCACACGGCACAGAGCTTGCCTAGAGCTGAATGCATGGGGCCACAGCAGATGCTCCGAGGGCCAGCCCGAACCCTGTGGCTGGCTCCTAACAGAGGACTTCCTGACCAGAAGTCTGACTGGTACCTTCAGGCCTGCGTGGGACCGGCCAGCTCCCTCTCAGGTACTCTTGGGGCCAGGCAGAGCTGCCCGGCCCATAGCTTGTCCCAGCAGACACCCCCCTGATCCTGGCCCCCTTTCCTCGGAAGCTCCCCAGCTCCCAACCTCAGCCTGTGCTGAACTCTGAGCTGGCACCTGCCACTTCTCATGATCAGGTTCCCACTGCCACCTCCCAGCAGGGCCCTTGGAAACTCCCAGGACTCTGCTTTGTGTATCAGACCCAGAGGCAACTCGTTCACTTCTTGGTTCTGAATCTGCTGGATATAGGGCTCCCCAGCATTTGGTTTGATAAGAATCAAACAAGGGAACGGTGGGGAAAGACCCTGCCAAGAAGGCAGATGAAGGAAGCTCCAGGAGGGCTTGAGGAAATGGGGAATATGCTATCTTCCTGAAAGTTACAAGGTACACAGGAATGGTGTCTCATGGCCTACTCTGAAAGACCTAGTCCCTCAAATCAGAGAGACGTGGTTTTGACCCAGTTCTGCTACCTTTAGGTGTCTGATCAGGGGCCGAAACTTACTTAATCAGACTGAGTTATTTTCGCACTTATAAAATAAGGCTATGTGAAGAATATAGATGAGAAGGATAATCATTATAAAATTCTATGGATGTTGCAAGAACATAGGAAGCATGCAGTGAAAACTAGAGTCATTCTTGTTTTTGCTCTTGCTATTGACTGAATGTCCCCCCAGCAGTCTCATGTTTAATCCTAACACCCAGTGTTTGAAGGCTGGAAGGTGATTAGGTTATAAGAGCACAGCCCTCATGAATGGAATTACTGTCCTTTTTATAAGAGATTTTATACAGGCCCCAGAAAGTTCTCTGCATACCCCCCTCCCACCTTCTGCCATGTGGGGACACAGTGAAAAGACTGTCTATGAACTAGGAAGAAAGTCCTTAAAAAACACTAGATCTGCCAGTATCTTCGTCTAGGAAAACCCAGCCTCCAGAACCATGAGAAGTAAATTTCTGTTGTTGATAAGCCTCCCAGTCTATGGTACTTTCTTATAGTAGTCGAAACGAACTAAGACCGCTTGCTATTATTATTCCGGGTAAGAGCAAGTACAAATGGAAGATGGGGGCTTCCCTAGTAGCCCAGTGGTTAAGGGTCTGCCTTGCAATGCAGGGGACATCGGTTTGACCCCTGGTCCCAGAAGATTCCATATGCCACAGGGCAACTAAGCCCGGGCACCACAAGTGTTGAGCCTGTGCTCAGCCACGAGAGAAGCACCGCAGNCTGGAGGGCCAAGGGGGCACACAAACTTTTGCAAGACTGCTGGCAGAGGATTGCCGCCCCTTTGGCTTCTGGGTTGCTGGCTAACCCGGGAAATGGATGAGGGCGGGCAAAGAGGCGACAGCCTCTGGGGAAAGAATGCACTCCCTCTCTGCCCTCCCAGCTGCAGTGCCCACGGTGGCAGCCTGACCCGAGGATTCCTGGAAGGCAGTGTGGGCACTGGATGGGGCAGCGAGCACAGTGCAGCCGGTCAGGGGCGGGGAGGGGACGCAGCTCACCTGCTGCTCCCAGGACTCAGGTGTTTACGGAGAAAGAGGGCGGAATCTACCTTGACCACAAAGGCACATTCAGGGCACGTGATTAATATTTGGGATCATAATCTCTGTAGTGGGTCCCAGAGATCGGTATTTCGAGGTTTCCCAGGTGATTCTTGCATATTAATTCATTCACCAAATATTCCTTGAGTCCCTTCTCTGTCCTAGGCATTGCTCTCGATGCTGGAAATACAGCAGTGGGGAAAACAGGCACATGTCCTTGGCCTCTGGGATTTGCATTCTAATGGGGGAGGGGGGATGAGGCATATGGCTAGACGGAAAGTGCTGAGTCCTCTAGGGAAGCTCAGCTATCCATCCAAGCAGTGTAAAAACAGGTGGCGGGGAGGAAAGCTCATCGCCAGGGTGATAGTTAAGCAAAGGCTTGAAAGTGGTGAGGAGGTGAATGCTGCCAGTACCTGGGGGAAATACACTCTGCAAAGGGAGCAGGTCGGGCCAAAGCTGCAGGCAGGACTGGGCAGGAGTGGCGACCAGCTGGCCACGTGGCTGAGCCCAGGGGCCGTGGGGAGGGTCACGGGGGAGCAAGAGGGAGCAGACACCAGACATCTGAGGACACTCCTCCGAAACCATGACCCTTGGTTGGCAAAACACCGACCGATTTCCGACCGATCTTGGTAAAGCATCCAGTTTCAGTGGTTTTGTTTGGAATCAGACAGGGCAGGTGATGAAGAGAGCTGATCAAGGTTTGAATGCAGAAGCCTTGCCCTAGGCTAGGTTCTGGGCTAGACGCTGGTTTCACAAACCCCAGTGAGGCACCTCCTGCCCATGAGGACTTTTCAGCGTGGTGGTAGGGCCTAGAAATCAACCACACGGCACAGAGCTTGCCTAGAGCTGAATGCATGGGGCCACAGCAGATGCTCCGAGGGCCAGCCCGAACCCTGTGGCTGGCTCCTAACAGAGGACTTCCTGACCAGAAGTCTGACTGGTACCTTCAGGCCTGCGTGGGACCGGCCAGCTCCCTCTCAGGTACTCTTGGGGCCAGGCAGAGCTGCCCGGCCCATAGCTTGTCCCAGCAGACACCCCCCTGATCCTGGCCCCCTTTCCTCGGAAGCTCCCCAGCTCCCAACCTCAGCCTGTGCTGAACTCTGAGCTGGCACCTGCCACTTCTCATGATCAGGTTCCCACTGCCACCTCCCAGCAGGGCCCTTGGAAACTCCCAGGACTCTGCTTTGTGTATCAGACCCAGAGGCAACTCGTTCACTTCTTGGTTCTGAATCTGCTGGATATAGGGCTCCCCAGCATTTGGTTTGATAAGAATCAAACAAGGGAACGGTGGGGAAAGACCCTGCCAAGAAGGCAGATGAAGGAAGCTCCAGGAGGGCTTGAGGAAATGGGGAATATGCTATCTTCCTGAAAGTTACAAGGTACACAGGAATGGTGTCTCATGGCCTACTCTGAAAGACCTAGTCCCTCAAATCAGAGAGACGTGGTTTTGACCCAGTTCTGCTACCTTTAGGTGTCTGATCAGGGGCCGAAACTTACTTAATCAGACTGAGTTATTTTCGCACTTATAAAATAAGGCTATGTGAAGAATATAGATGAGAAGGATAATCAGTATAAAATTCTATGGATGTTGCAAGAACATAGGAAGCATGCAGTGAAAACTAGAGTCATTCTTGTTTTTGCTCTTGCTATTGACTGAATGTCCCCCCAGCAGTCTCATGTTTAATCCTAACACCCAGTGTTTGAAGGCTGGAAGGTGATTAGGTTATAAGAGCACAGCCCTCATGAATGGAATTACTGTCCTTTTTATAAGAGATTTTATACAGGCCCCAGAAAGTTCTCTGCATACCCCCCTCCCACCTTCTGCCATGTGGGGACACAGTGAAAAGACTGTCTATGAACTAGGAAGAAAGTCCTTAAAAAACACTAGATCTGCCAGTATCTTCGTCTAGGAAAACCCAGCCTCCAGAACCATGAGAAGTAAATTTCTGTTGTTGATAAGCCTCCCAGTCTATGGTACTTTCTTATAGTAGTCGAAACGAACTAAGACCGCTTGCTATTATTATTCCGGGTAAGAGCAAGTACAAATGGAAGATGGGGGCTTCCCTAGTAGCCCAGTGGTTAAGGGTCTGCCTTGCAATGCAGGGGACATCGGTTTGACCCCTGGTCCCAGAAGATTCCATATGCCACAGGGCAACTAAGCCCGGGCACCACAAGTGTTGAGCCTGTGCTCAGCCACGAGAGAAGCACCGCAGCTAGAAGCCTGTGCACTGCAACGAAGAGAAGCCCCTACTCCCCACGACCAGAGAAAAGCCCGCGTGCAGCAGAGAAGACCCAGCATAGCCATAAATGAGTAAACGAGGAAGCCGAGGGCCACGTTCTGGAAGATCCTGATCAAGGAAGCTACATCTCAGAGTGACAAATCGCAGAGCCAGGACATCCTCTGCAGGCTCCTCTTCTGGGAGTTTCCTCCTCAAGCCCAAGGCGTTGGGCTGGGAAGAGCCCACATTTCAGTCGCATGTTTCCGTGCTGTTTCCTGTCTTCCCATCGGGGCTGACATCTGTGCCTGGGCCATCTTTATGGGTACCCAGACCCTGGGTGATGTGACCCAGCTGTGGACAACTTCTTGTTTCAGAGACTTGGCCTCTTCTCAGAGGGATGCCAAAATGAAGAAAATAACTTTTCTTTGGCAGTTTCCACAAAGTGAAATGCCAGTCCCAGCCTTTGGATTTTTTCCCCTTCTGTTCACCCACGCTGTTTATGGAAAATGAATCATGCGACTCATTTACACACAAATGGAGAGGTAGTTTGGGGATAAACAACACAACTTCCTGGAACGCCACTGGCTACCCTCACTTTGCTGTGATAACTATTGCTGCAAAGCCTCAGTTTGTAGGGAGCCTCTTGGGGTATAAGGTGCGGCTTAGGTCAGAGGGGAAAACAGGCTCTGGGCCCATCTGCTGGGCTAATTAATGCTGGAGACAGGATTCTCGTCTGCACATTGCTCTTGCCCTGGCGTGAATCAAAACCATTCTCCACCTCTAGCCCCTCCCCTCTGCCCAAGGACAGAACCCCTGCAAAGGCCCAGGGGAAAGACAGAAAGCCAGGCCCTGGCGGCCTTCTGCCCTTCAAGGGAGGCCCCCAGGGCCGGTGTTCTCAGTGCATTCGTGGGGTTTGTCCTGCTTCTGTCAGGGACTCGGAGCTTCTTACTCTTGAAAATCTCTTCCTCCTTGGGGTCCAGCCCCAAACACGCAAGCTCCTCTTGCTTGCCACACCCTTCCAGCTGCGGAAGATAAGTTTAGAAGCTATTCTTTTTTCCAGGATATTTGAGGACATTTCAGACGGCTTTCCTCATAGCTCAGTTGGTAAAGAATCTGCCTGCAATGCAGGAGACCTGGGTTCGATCCCAGGTCAGGAATATCCCTTGGAGAAGGAAACGGCAACAGACTCCAGCATTCTTGCCTGGAGCACCCCAGAGCCTGGTGGGCTACAGTCCATGTGATCACAAGAGCAGGACATGACTTAGCGACTAAACCACCAACCACCACCAGGTGGCAGCGGTAAAAACTCAGCTGCCAGTGCAGGAGACTTAATAGACACAGGTTCAATCCCTGAGTCAGGAAGATCTCCCAGAGGAGGGCGTGGCAACGCACTCCAATATTCTTGATTGGAGAATCCCCATAGACAGAGGAGCCTGGTGGGCTACAGTCCGTGGGTTCGCAAAGAGTCAGACATGACTAAAGTGACTTAGCAGGCATGCACATGCATGCAAAGACTGGCCTGCTCCTCCTAATGACCCCCTGGGCTCAAACATTCACTTCGCTTCCCACGGACTTGGCTGCTTGCTCTTCTGTGTTCCTATAGCTCTCACAGCTAGTTCTGTTTGCGTATTGGTGATTATTTGCTTGACTATCTATCTACCCTCTGGGCATGTAACCCTGCAGGGATCAGGGCCTGCCTTATTCTCTGAATCTTTGGCAGTACCTGGAATGGAGTAGAAACTCAGTGCACACTGGCTGAGTAAGTAAAATGGTGCTTTCACTCATCATCACTTTCTTTGATCTCTGAGATCATTTTTTGAGGATACTTCCATTTTTGCTTTTCAAGATGAAACATGGGGGGCGGGGGTGCGTGTGAACTCCCAAGTATCAGGCCAAGAGCAAACTCTCAGGACCCAAAATGGGGGCCTCAAAAGTTTCTTCTCCTCTCTAGGGCTGACAGTGACTGCCACGTATCTTCCAGATGGGCCTAATCAGGGCCTCTCCTCTACTAACCCAGTGTCTGCAGCCTGAGCTTCCCGATGGATCATGAGATAGGCTGGAGTGGGTGAAACTACTCTGATCGGTCAGCTGAGGGCCACCTCCCAAAGCAGCCCTTCTCTCCCCGCTGCCTCCCAGCACGAGTGTCCTCAGGCTCTCCGCCGAGGCCACTGGCGGGGCAAGGACTCGTCGCTCCCCTGTGATCCTCACCTTCAAGCTGGCAACGTCTCTAGGCCTCTCCAGGACGCTTTCTCTGCCTCTCTACTCATGACTCATTGTCCTGCTCTCCTGGAAACTCCTGCTCACCGTGCAGCCTCCACCCTCTTCCTCCTTACCCTTGGTGGACGTGCTGCCGCTACTTCATAAAGAAGTCAGGGACTCCCGGAAGGAAATGCTTTGTTTCCGCTGTCATGCATAGCCCACTCTACCTCTGCGTGCCTTCCCTTCCCCTTTCCTTTTGTTACAACGGCGAGCACCGCCCGCTGCGGACCCACAGCCAGCCCCTCAAACGGATTCCGGATGCCCTCAGTGCCTCGTTTCTGGAGGCCACGCTCTCTTGGCATTTCGTTCCTCCTGGACAATCCCCCACACTGTTTAAGCACACTCTGTTGTTGCTGTATTAATGCAAAAACCAAACAAGACTCCCTTGAGACTAATCCCACAAAGGTAACCATCTCTATTTTTCTTCACAGTCAGCATTCTAGAAGCAATTTTCTAGAGCCTACAATCTCCACTTAACCCCATTCACTCCTCAGCCTCTCCAAGGAGGCCTCCACCCCCCCCACCCCCCCCANTGGCTAGTGTGACAGATCAGAGTCATATATACACGGAGAAGAGGCTTTCTGGGTGGCTCAGCAGTAGAGAATCCGTTTGCAATAAAGAATCCGTTTGCAATAAAGGAGATGATCCCTGGGTCCAGAAGATCCCCTGGAAGAGGGCATGGCAACCCACTCCACCATTCTTGCCTGGAGAATCCCATGGACAGAGGAGCCTGGTGGATTACAGCCCATAGGGTCACACAGAGTCTGATACAACTGAAGTGACTGAGCAGGCACACATACAAGGGGAGGGAGAAATGACTGTAGCTCAGACCAGCGTGGTCACAGTGAAGAGAATGAGAGAAGTGGACAAACTCTAAATAGATGTTGTGTGGGGTGTGGCCAAACAGATTTGCTGAAAGATGGAGAAAGAAAAAGCATGGTCCTAGATGGAGAATCCCAAGGATGGGGGAGCCTGGTGGGCTGCCATCTATGGGGTCGCACAGAGTCAGACACGACTGAAGTGACTTAGCAGCAGCAGTAGCAGCAGCAGCAGCAGCAGCAGCAGATGACCCCAAAGTTTCTAGGAAGCTCAGCTGTTAGATGGTTCTGTCAACAAGGCAGACTGCAGAGGGTGGGCTTTTGGTGCATGCCTGTCTCCCCTTCTGCACTGTAAACTCTGTGCCAGTGGTTACTATATCTCAGTGTTCACTCACCACTCTTTCCCAAACACCCGATGCAGTGGGCTCTTACTTGTATATTTAATGAGTGAGTAAATCTTAATATATAAAGGTTTTACTTCTAATAAGGATATTTTCAGCTAGAAGTAATAGAAAATGTTAACTCAAATTAGCTTAAAAATAAGCAGTTTGTCATCTCATAAAACAGGGAGTGCAAGCTCCAGGCTTGACTGATTCATCTCTGCATCACTCTGCTCTGTGGACCTCAGCCTTGGACTCATCCTCGGGCTGGTGGGCAGTGGTTCCAGAGTCACATTCACACCAACCAGAGAAGGAAGAGGCAGCACCTACCTCTTTCTGTCTCTCTCTCTCTTTATCAAGGGCCAGAAAGCTCTGCCACAAGTCACCCAGCACATTTCTCCTCTTGTTTCATGGGACAAATTGGGCACAAACTCCTTCCTAAGCCAATCTGGGGAAAACAGGCCCCTGTAAATCACTTAGATCCTCCCCTGGAACTGGGGTGGGGTCAGCTTGCTACAGGCACCTGGCTGCAAGGTGGTGAGGAGGATACCTGAACCAAGTCTGGATTTTGTTAGAAAGGAAGCAGCAGGAAGCTGGCACCTGTAGGAAATCACAGCACCCTCATGCTGACAAGATGCTTTGTGGTAATAGCAAAATACAGGTTTATCAACAGGTTGTATGAATTCTGAAAGTGTTTGTGGGGGGAAAAGAAGCTAAACTAAACCAGACCAAAACAAAAAAAGCCAAAGCAATTGCTTTTATGCCTATGGGTATTCTAGATATAACAATTACCCAAAATATTAAAAGAATCTTGCAACTGATGATTACTTTACAACCTCACGTTTCCTGTGAATTTAAGATACCTTATGGAAAATAATTGCAAATTTCTTATGAAAGTTACTTAGCAAAAATTTCTTGAGCATTATATGCAAAGACGTGAGATCTAAATAGAAAAGGAATAACAGTAAACATACAACTTGGCCGAGTTAATCAGGAGGGAAAGAAGGAAGGCTCTCACAGTTGCTGAGGTCTGTCCTATGTGTTTGGTGAGATGCTTACATTTCTTTCTCCCAAGAGTCCTTGCAAGTAGTCATTATTATCCTCATCAGACATTTTTAACGATCACCAAGGTCTGGTTCGCTTCTTCTGTGTTCATGGAAGGCCGTACTTCCGAGGTCCACTGAGGCTGAATCTGCGAGTCACACAGGTCCCTTCTGTGTTGGGCACTAATCACTGGTGTGAGGACTTCCAGTCTCTTGCCCTAGGGCTCTAGCCCTAGGGATTTCAGATGATGCAGTGATAAGATGCTTTTGACATCTGAGACAAGGTTTTCTAAGTTTTATATATACATATATAAAAGCATACAATGTTACGTGTGTGTATATATATTCACACACATATGTATATTATATATATATGTATTCTTATTTAATCCTCATTAACCTCATCAAAGAAGTCTTGGCAATTTTTTTTGCATCTGTTTTTTCCTTTATTTTTCCTTCTGCTAAACCAATAATTATTGATTTTCTAGGATGTACCAGGCACTCACTAGTAAACAGTAAAGGCTACCCAAGAATTAAGAGATTTGTCTATGGGATCACAGAAACTAATAGGAAGAACTAGAATTTGAACACAAGTTGCCTGTTTTTAAATTTCAGTTTATAGTCTAATAGTGGTGGAGAAAGTCACACAAATATTAAATATGGCAGCCAAAAGAGTTAGCGAGGTGGCATAGAGTTTGTCCTCAATATACACTTAAAGTTGAATGAAAAACTACTATGGGCATTCTGAGTGGAGGATGGGAGCCCTGCCAGCTGGGGTCACCAGCAAAGCTTTCATGGGAAAGTGCAGCTCACCTGAGCTTTGCAGGATGAGTGGTATTTGGACTAGAGACTCAGGTGCAAGTGTTTTCCAATGGCCTCAAATGTTCTAAATGTATTGTAGAAAATATTCAAATGCTGTTGGGTACAGTGTGGGCCTTACATTGGGAGCAGTAGGCAAATCTGATGGAAAGAAGAATATAGAGCTGTGCAATGTGGTAGGAAGCCATCCCAGGGATCCCATCCAGGGAGACAGAAGTGCTTTGATCTCCAGGGTTAACTGGGGTCTACTAGACATGACCGCACCTGTGTTCTGAAGCTCATTAGTGCTCAGTGGGAAAAAGCCGGAGACTGGTGAACGATGAACTGCTCAAGGGCACAGCAGGGAATGGCTGGTGCCTGAATGTCACTCAGCTGACATCTCAGATCTTGTCCAATCATGTCACGTCCCATACAAGGAAACTGTGATCCATAGAGGGAAAGTCACACAACTTGGCTGTGGTGCAACCAGAACTAGAACAAAGACCACCTGATTTATTTTCTTGGGCTTTTTCTCTCAGTATTAGGCATCAGATTCTGGAAGACCTTATCCATGTGAATCATTGTGTAAGTAAGAGGGAGGCTCTGCAAGCTTTTCAGAGGGCATATTGCATTGAAATGATGGTGAAATTGTGGTAGGCAGATTGACATGTGGAAGACAGAGGCAGGGAAAGGGTTAGGTAAATTCAAAGTTGAATTAGGCATCACATAATAGGGCCTGGAATAGGGCAATGCAGAGTGAAAGGATGGATGAGCATGATTACAACAGAAGGGAAAGAATTCTTGTTGTTATTAACAATACTGACAATGCTGTTCATAAACAGGATCAGATCACTGTTCTAGAAAGT
The DNA here is from genome assembly GCA_006410735.1 of Raphicerus campestris. Classification (NCBI taxonomy): domain Eukaryota; kingdom Metazoa; phylum Chordata; class Mammalia; order Artiodactyla; family Bovidae; genus Raphicerus; species Raphicerus campestris. The sequence continues at coordinate 368,376 of SJYW01000908.1, read as the reverse complement.
GATGTTAAAAAGAACGTTTCCCCTGAAAAAGCCCAGACTAATCCCAAGTTTAAACAATCCTTGGTTGTTGTATTCCAGGCTGAAGTTGGCTGTGTCTCTAAGTGCCAAATACTCAGATGAAATTTAAAAAAATGAGTCCAACATTTGAATGTTTGGGCTATATGACACCAAGCTTCCCACATAGCTGATTCTGAGGCAACAAGAGGGCATGTGGTGCTGACCGCTGGTATGGGCATTATATAGATGCCACTAGGACTCTGAAAAAATTGGGGATGTAGAACACATTACCCAGACAACACTCACTTGTATCTTTTTGGCAAATCTACGTCCCTTGACGTAAGGAGATGAGACCTAGGAAACACTCTGTCTTATCCAAATAAAGTCCTGCTTACAATAGTGAGTGTTCTGTGCCATGGTCTATACTAGAGCAGGCTACATACTGTACAATGTCTATATAATAGAAATTGTAATGTCACGGAACACACTCTTTGGGTAATTTTGATACATTTTCTAAAAATAATTTGTAATTGTCAAGCGATGAAGTTGAGAATGGCAACATGTGATAGAATATAAAGAAGCTTCTGCGGCTTTGGGGAAAATCTGCATTTGGGTTTACCCACCTTTAGCCAATGACAGGCACAGAGCTGGTTTTATTAATTAAGCAGTATTAATTTTCATTCCATCATATTAACACAGAACTTAAAGGTCATAGGCCATTTGCGTGAACTCCACTATACTTGACAAAAATCAAGTCAAGTAAGGTGTGAAATACTAACTAGCTCCACCTAGTGCCACCCCAAATGAAGACTAGGTTTAACTTATGCCTTTTGGCTCTAAGGCCAGTGTGCTTTTCACAAACCATGATAATGAACATATTACCACTTCTGCTTAAGCAGGCTATAATTCTGGCAGTACATCCTGGATTTTATTTTCCACTGTGGTTTGTGCAATAGTAACCACCACTGAGTACTTTCAACTGACAAGATTTCTACTGAGAAGCAAATTGATGCACTGTCTGGAGAAATGGTCTTAACTTTGTAATATGAGGCCCAAGAATAACCTGACAATCACAGACCATTTTCAGCTTCCAAACTTGGTGGGGGGCATTCATCCCTACTGAAAGGACTTTGATGATACTTTCAAATAAAGAGGTTTGAGAGCTTCCAGATTGTTGATATTAATAAAGCTATGTCTCTAATTGTTCATTTTTAAAAATTTAGCTCATAAATGTGTTCATTCATTCATCTAGTCATTAAACATCATGTGCCAGGTCCCATGCTAAGGGCTGGAGATGAAGAAGTGATATACACAGTCCTTTTTTGGAAGAAGCTCATAGTTTGGTAGAAACAGACTAGCAGACAATCAATTACAAAACAGTGTAAGGACAGACTCAGTGTAGACAGACGTGATACCATGGGATGTTAGGGAGGGGCCTCTGACTAAGAATCAGGGAAGCAGGCAGGGGAGGATTCCCCGAGGATCTGCTGGCTGGACTGAGAAGTTAGAAGTTAGACTGAGATGATGAGAAGTTAGAAGTGTTTAGAAAGAGCTGAGGCATGGTGGAGGTCTTCTCCGGACAGAAGAAAAGGCGCAGAAAGGCAGGGAAAACATGGTGAGTGGGGTGTGGCCATAGCAGAGAGGAATGAAAAGATGTTGGTGAGACAGATTCTGAGAGACCTTAGGGCCTGCATTCTTACTGTTTGATACACATAGTTCAGTTCAGTTGCTCAGTCATATCCGACTCTTTGCGACCCCATGGACTGCAGCACGCCAGGCTTCCCTGCCCATCACCAACTTCCAGAGCTTGTTCAAACTCATGTCCATTGAACTGGTGATGCCATAAAATCATCTCATCCTCCATTGTTCCCTTCTCTTCCTTTTGTCAGTGTTTTCCAGCATCAGGGTCTTTTTCAGTGAATCAGTTTTTCACATCAGGTGGCTAAAGTATACACATAGGGGAATACTAATTCTTTTTATACGAAAATCAGCCAACTACTGCTGATGAGAGAAAGAAAGTATTAGTTTGTCAATTATGTCCAACTCTCTGCAACCCTGATGGACTGTAGCCCATCAGGCTCCTCTATCAGTGGGATTTCCCAGGCAAGAATACTAGAGTGGGTTACCATTTCCTTTTCCAGGGGATCTTCCCAACCCAGGGATCCAACCTGGGTTTCCTGCATTGCAGGTGGCTTCTTTACCATCCGAGTCACTAGAGAAGTCTCACTACTGATGAAGATTCAGCCAAATTCTGTGATTATGTGTAAAACACCAACATACATACACCCCATAAATCACATCACATCACATCTATACACTGAGTAAAGAATAATTAAAGCTGTTTTAAATTTCTAGATGATTTCTTCACCAGAGATGGATTTGGTGGTTTCCATCATGTAGCTTTTTTGGTGTCTTTGGCTTGCTTTCCAGGTCAAGAAGGTTAATAGTAAATATTTGAAGTCATTGAAAATGGAGGCAAAGTAAGGCAGATGCTGTGAGGTTGGCTGGACAAACACCCAGTGCTGTCCAAGCCTCATGGCAGTCTAGTGCTATCTCACCCATGCAAAGATGTCAACAGTACAAACTACCTCTAAAACTTAAGGAGCCAACTACCTCTTTAGCAAACGAAAGGTTCAGAAGCAAAATTCCTTGGTCAGTGCAGTACATCTTTCCAAGCAAACATAGGTATGGAGGATGAGGTCTGACAAAAGTGGACATTGGTCATGGAAGAAAACCACAGATGTGTGTGCAGAGAACATGTGAATCACAGGACCATAACCTCTGAGAGCTGAGAATCCTAGGACACAAGTACAGCTCAGGATTCAGCCAGGGCTTTCTGCATCACCACATGAACATTATTTACTTTGTCCATTGCTTAAAGCTGGACAACGTCAGATCTAAACAGTGGCCACAGTCAAAGAGAAAATTTGTATGTGCAGTGGGAGGTAATATTGAGTCATTTCTGCTTGGCTCTGCTCTTAGAAAAATCTCTGAAAATTTTTACAGGCAAAATTGGCATCTCAGATATAGAAAGGCCCCCAGTTCTCATTTTTCAGGTTTCAAAATATGTTTTTATTTTAATTTATTTTCAATATTAGAAAGCTAAGATTTATTACTGCTGCTTTTAATTTGCCCCCAAAGAAATATGTATGCTATTACAGTAGTCTCCAATAGCAACTGTATAGCAAAGGATCAAATATCTTTTTAATAGAGAATAATGAAGAGAAGAAAATCTGTTTATCTCTGTTTTTATTAGCTCAACCAGAAAATTTGAAACATCAAAGATTTCTGCAGAGTTTGCTGAATGATTTTTCCATTTTCACTAAAAAATGCTATAGACATAATGGGTATGTCTATTGACAGTTCTGCCTCAATTTGATTAATTTAGTAAATCAGTGTGTTTATAGCATGCTGTTATGGGCTGAATCNTTAAAGCTGGACAATGTCAGATCTAAACAGTGGCCACAGTCAAAGAGAAAATTTGTGTGTGCAGTGGGAGGTAATATTGAGTCATTTCTGCTTGGCTCTGCTCTTAGAAAAATCTCTGAAAATTTTTACAGGCAAAATTGGCATCTCAGATATAGAAAGGCCCCCAGTTCTCATTTTTCAGGTTTCAAAATATGTTTTTATTTTAATTTATTTTCAATATTAGAAAGCTAAGATTTATTACTGCTGCTTTTAATTTGTCCCCAAAGAAATATGTATGCTATTACAGTAGTCTCCAATAGCAACTGTATAGCAAAGGATCAAATATCTTTTTAATAGAGAATAATGAAGAGGAGAAAATCTGTTTATCTCTGTTTTTATTAGCTCAACCAGAAAATTTGAAACATCAAAGATTTCTGCAGAGTTTGCTGAATGATTTTTCCATTTTCACTAAAAAATGCTATAGACATAATGGGTATGTCTATTGACAGTTCTGCCTCAATTTGATTAATTTAGTAAATCAGTGTGTTTATAGCATGCTGTTATGGGCTGAATCGTGTCAGCCCACCCCTTGAATTCCTGACTCCCTATCCCCTAGTATGTGAGAATGTGCTTGTATTCAGAGACAGGGTAATTAAATTTAAAAAGATCACTCAGTTCAGTTCAGTTCAGTTCAGTCACTCAGTCATGTTCAACTCTTTGCAACCACATGGACTGCAGTATGCCAGGCTTCCCTGTCCATCACCAACTCTCAGAGTTTACACAAACTCATGTCCATTGAGTTGGTGATGCCATCCAACCATCTCATCCTTTGTCATCCCTTTCTCCTTCTGCCTTCAATCATTCCCAGCATCAGGGTCTTTTCAAATGAGTCNTGGCTGGTCAACCAGGGGAAAGGTCAAACTAACAGGGGCAGGATCTTGTCCTCACTGTAGCTTCATGCCAGAGAGAGCAGGTGGACAGTGCTAGGTGCTGAGGGGAGGAGGAGAGGGCTGATGCTTTTCTGGCCACCTGAAGGTCACAGAGGAAGACTGAGGTCCCGGGTCACATGCTGAGTGAGCAAAGATGGGATCGGAGCCTGAACCCAAGACACCCCTCACACCTTCCTGAGCCTGTCTTGCCCTTAGGTCCCCCTTCCTTCCAGTGGGCCCCTCCCCACCTCCAGCCCCAACAGAGTGATAACCTGAGCTCTTCATTCTGTCTGGTGACACTCCTCTTCACAGTAAGATGCTTCCATGTCTGTCCATTGCCTCAAAATCACCTCCATCTCACAGGCTTTCTGTGGCCTGGGCTTCCCAACCTTTCCTCAGAGGCTCCATTCACTTTCCTCGTGCTCACCTCTTCCCTGAAATACTCAGAGATATTATTTCACCTCACCATTTTCTCTTGGCTTTTCCTCCTCTGAAATGAGACTCAAGTGATGGCCATGTCATGGATATGGTGCCTGATCAGGTTGTGAGATTACTTTGCTGTGCCGGGGAGTGGTGTGGAAGTACTTTGGTGGAAGAGGCTAAAGGGGACCCTGTTATGATGAAGGGAAGGGCACTGTCTTGGTGCTCAGCCTTCATCACAAGTGCTGAGCATTTTGGGGAGAGACTGTAAATAGGAGAAGGAGACGTAAAGGAAGGCGGAGGAATTAGCATCCATCCATATCTACTGATCAAGTGCATTCATTCTGGGCACCGAGTAGCTTCTATTTGAATCAATACCATTACCACACACTGAGGCCTCAAAGGCAAATGCCTATAGGGGCCAGATAATGAGGTAAGTGAGGGCAGAAGACCTTATGTCAGACAGTAAGGGTGGTGGAGACTGGGCTAAAATAGAGAGAAAATGCCATGTGTAAAGAGTGCTGTGGTTTCTCAGCCCCAGCTACTGACTGACATGTGGGATTGCAGTCCTGGATTGCCAGAACTTTTGCTGTTTTAAGAGAAGCTGGAAATGTGTGAAATTTCACAATTTAAAGCTGCTGATTCAAAATATTAACAAATATTGTGTAGGGCAAGCAAAATATATTGGTGGGCTCTGTCCAGTTCATGAACTTCCACTTTGCAACCTTTGCCCAATAGTGAGCTTTCCCGAGTCTGTGCACAGGCATCTGCAGGCAGGGGTGTATAGCTGTCATCAGTCACCAGGATCACGAAAATTACTGAAAACACCCACAGGGTAACTAGGAGAGCCATAAATGATCTCAACATGCTACTTAGCCTACTAGCACTTAGAAGGTGCTATAGTGATCAGACAGAAAAGAATGGCAGAAAAATAATTGAAGACGGAGCTGCTTCTTCAGAGATGTGATTTTGTTTGAAGAGGCGACAGGATTGATGGGAGCTCCCATCCAACTCTGGGAGGTGGAGAGCCATCCTCCCAAAGCCCTGTTCAGTACAGGGAAGCTAAGTTTGTAGAGGGGGCATCACCATGGCGAATAGGATGCTACTCCAGGTGTAGACACACACACTGGCCTCAAGCATACTCTCCCCAGCTCTCAACCTGCATAAACTCAAAGTTTCATATCTGGGGATGGGCTGGAAATGATGACATCCTCCTTTCCAAGGAAGACCTTTCTTTGCCCCTAACCCCCTGTAGAGGCTCTGGTGTGACAACTGTTGTCAATAGCCACTCTGCTAGACCCCAGAAGGAAAACACCCCTGCCTTTCAAATCCCTTTTCATCATCACATCTCCTTTCTCTTATGACACGGAGAAGATACCTCCCAAGAATCCGCCTCCCAAATCTCTTTCGATTCTTCCCTTACTTTTGGTTATCATTCAAACCTCACTAATTACTTTTTTGTTTTTCATAAAGCCTACTGATTTTGAGACACCTTTTCCTATTTCTACAGCCACAATCCCTACCCACGTGTTGAACATTCCAAATTCCTATCACAATTCATGGCCTCTGAAGAAGGTTTTTCTTGCCTTCAGTCTCTCCTCACCTGCCCAAGCACCATTTCCATCATGTCAGCCCCTTCCCTATTATTTATTATCTTAAATTAAAATACACAAACATGACCTTAACAGATTCTTTCTTTTACATTTCCTCTGTGTAGAACTTATCCAGTTACCTTTAGCCAAGGGAAAGGGGATGGATTTCAGAATCATGCAGACCCCCATTTCCATCCTGGCTTCGCCATTTATGCTCTGTGTGAACTGAATAAATTATATAACCTCTCTTGGCTTCAGTTACCTCATCTTAAAATGGGGATAAATAATAGCTACCTTGCACAGTTTCTGAGGCAATTATGTAAGGTAATGTAGGCTTTCTCATTGAAAGTACTTGAAAAAATGGTAGCGGTCATTAATATTACTCTCCACAGAGGTAGCATTAGAGTGGAAAATAAGAGGGTGTTTAGATCTGTCATCAAGATGATGGATGTATCAAAAGAACCTCAAGCAAGCTAGACAAATTATGGAAATTTGCACAGTGCTATGTGTTCTGCTACAGTGCAAAATAAAAAAAAATCTAGTGAGAAAATGAAAACATACTGTTATTAAGTTCCAGCAATTTTGTTCCTTGAATGTTTTAGCTACATTACCTCCATTCACCAGTATGTATGGATGTCACAGGCTTTATGGACTACGATCACCTTTCACCTTTATGGGGCCAGTAAGTGCAGCAGAATGGAGACATTTGCGTTGTCTGAGGACAAATAATCTGAATATAAATCCTGACCCCATTAAGAATCCAGCTGTGGACTGTGAGCAAGGTACCTGGCCCTTCCAAGCCTCAGCCCCTTACCTGTACAACTAGGAGGACCAAGCCATCCGGGTACAGAGCATTATGTTAGTGGCCCTTCCAAAGGGCCTCACCTGTTTCAACTGCCCATGTTACCTTATATAACATTCTCTAAGTTCACGTCTCTAAGAAATTGTCTTGCTCAAGCTCTTCTGATACATAACCACTGCTTTACTCTGTATCCTCTCAGCAAAAGAAATCTTAAAATCTGTAACTCGAAGTCACCAGGAAGAGTCTTTTGATTTAGATAGACTTGGTTCCGAATTCCAGTTTCCACATCAACTAGCTAGTCTCCTTATCTGTAAGACAGGAGTAATAACAGTACTTTCTTTCAGAGAATCCTTGTCAAGATCCACTGAGATAATGCAGGCAATGTGTTTAGACCAGGATCTAGCGAGAGAAAATATCCAACAGAGATCAACTGCTCCTATTGAGGTAGAAAGTGCCAGAAATGGGAGCTAGTAGGAAGAGATGTTGATCACACCTTGACACAAATAAACTGTGCGCCCTGGGTCTAGTCATACCACCTCTCTGTTTCCATGTCCACAAAATGAAAGCCATACCACCTGCCTTGTATCCCAGGAGTCTCACGAAGATGAAATAATGTGGATGGGAAGATTCTTTGAAAAATTAAACAGAACAGTTTTTTTGCTGGCAAACAGTTATTTGTTTTCAACTCCGTGTGTGTGTGTGGGGGGGGGGTGTAGCTCTTTGAAGGCGGGGAATCCTGTGATTTCTTCTGCACCCATTCCACAGTTTCTAATTGAATTCTATTTCTTGTTCCCACCATATTCAGTGCGTTGCCTGTAGAACAGGCTACAATAAAAGGCACCTACCCATGGGGGCAGAATCTCTTCCAAGGCAAAGATTCAGCTCCTTGGTCCAAGGGCCTGAGCTGCCCCAAGGAGCAGGCGAGATGAAGCATCCATCATAAATGTTCCCCAGGCAGGGAGGGAAAAATCACCTAACACTCTTGTGGCTTTTAGGAAAAAAAGAGAGAGAAGCAGGAGGGAAAAGAAAGCCCTGAGCTTTAAACAAGTGGCCAGGCTGTTTGTCATCTGTAAAATGAGGCGATGGAAAAGCATGAAAGGGCAGCGGTCACTGTGTCTAACTCGGGAATTCGTGCCTCAGACGTCTGCGCCAAGGCTCCCGGGCTGTCCCCAGCTGTGATTTCTTTTTCTTTAACAAAAACAGAGAACTCTCACTGGGCTGAATTTTCCCACCTGGCTCAGGAGTTTTCAGACCTGGCCTAGGTGGTCTCTAAGTAAATATTTTCCTCCTCACTCACCTCCTCCCAAGGAAAAAAAAATCATCTCTTTGCTCAGCTAGAGAAGAAAGCACCCAAACCAAACAACAGATTATTTGCACCATTGGAACCCTCATTCCAGGGACTCCCGGTGGGGGCATGTGGTTTAACTCAGAGTTCCAGGCTACTTGTCCATCTTCTAGACAAATCTGGTTAACACAGACGCGGAGAAAGCATTTGGATGCAGGCCAAAGCACTTCAGCGCTTGTGCAGATTGGCACCGGGATGCTTTCCACCACACAGTTCTAGAAATCCACCTGCAGGCAGAGAGGAAAGAAACTGTCTAAAGCATGAACTGGACTGCATCCTTGCCTGTGTACGTGGAGACTGAGCCCTTTGTGATTTTGCCATAGCTAGCAGATCTGATAGAAATCCTGCTGTTGAGCTAATTTCAGGGGCTTCATCACTTTTGAATTTGGTCAATTCAGGCTGAGTACATTTTTCAGAAAACACTTTGGGTGTTCCCTATTTATGTTTAGCATTGTGCTAGGCTGTGGAAATCTAAAGACCCAAACACAACCTCTGCCTTCCAGGAGCAATTCACTCTTGTGATGAAGACAAAAATCTAGGTACACAATTGTAAAGATATTCATTTCCTAGGATTTCTGGAGCAAATTATCACAACTTGGGTGACTTGAAACAATAGAAGTGTATTCTCTCACAATTCACAAGCTATGACAAACCTAGACAGTGTATTAAAAAGCAGAGACATCACTTTGCCGACAAAGGTCTGTCTAGTCAAAGCTATGGTTTTTCCAGTAGTCATGTATGGATGTGAAAGTTGGACCAAAAAGAAGGCTGGGCACCAAAGAATTGATGCTTTAGAACAGTGGTGCTGGAGAAGACTCTTGAGAATCCCCTGGACTGCAAGGAGACCAAAACAGTCCATCCTAAAGGAAATCAACTCTGCATACTCATTGGAAATACTGATGCTGAAGCTGAATCTCCAATATTTTGGCCACCTGATACAAAGAGCTGACTCATTGGAAAAGACCCTGATGCTGGGAAACACTGAAGGCAGGAGAAAGGGACAACAGAGGATAATATGATTGGATGGTATCACTGATTCAATGGACATGAGTTTGAGCAAACTCTGGGGGATGGTAAAGGACAAGGAAGCCTGTTGTGCTACAGTCCATGGGGTCACAAAGAGTCGGACATGACTGAGCAACTGAACAATTCTTGAGACCAGAGCCTGAAATCCAGGTGTCAGTAAAGTTAGTTCCATCAGGGAGCTTTGAGAGAGAATTGACTTCTCACTTCTTTCCTGGTTGCTGGGTTGTTGTTGTTCAGTCCCTGGGAACTACTGGAAATCCATGGAGAAGACTTTTCAGAGTCCCTTGGACTGCAAGGAGATCCAACCAGTCCATCCTAAAGGAGATCAGTCATGAGTGTTCATTGGAAGGACTGATGTTGAAGCTGAAACTCCAGTCCTTTGGCCACCTGATGCGAAGAGCTGACTCACTTGAAAAGACCCTGATGCTGGGAAAGACTGAGGGCAGGAGGAGAAGCAGACGATAGAGAATGAGATGGTTGGATGGGATCATCGACTCAATGGACATGGTTTTAGGTGGACTCCAGGAGTTGGTGATGGACAGGGAGGCCTGGTGTGTTGCAGTCCATGGGGTTGCAAAGAGTTGGACATGACTGAGCGACTGAACTGAAATGAGAAATCCATGGTGACCCCTGGCTTATACCTGTAAAACTCCATTCTCTGCCTCCACCTTCACAGGGCCTTCCTGCTGGGTCTCTGTGTCAAATCTCTCCTTTCTAAATCCACTGGATTTAGGGCCCTTATTAAATCCACATTGACTTTATCCTAAGATCCTTAATGACATCAGCCAAGACCTCATGTCCAAATAAGCTCATGTCATTGGTGCTGAGAACTAGAGCTTAAACATATTGCTTTGAGGTGCAGTTCAGTTCACTGCAAAGACCAAATGCGATAGCTGCTGTAAAAATAGAGACGGGCACAGGACACCAGTGAAATGGACAGGGGGATGGTCTCATGCAGCTGAATGGAGTCTGCAAGAGCTCCTAGGGGAGGTGATTCCTACTAGAAGCTTCAGATGAAAGTGAGAATCTGCCTCTTGAAACAGCTGCTTGTGTGAAGTCTTGGAAGTTGGATAAAGTGTCCTTTTTTTTTTTTTTTTTGCATTTGAACTTCAATGGGCTCTCTGGATCCCCTCCCTGCTGATCTCTCCACTATGTCCTTATCTTGACCCCTATCCCGACAAGAAAGGTCAGTGTGCAGAGGTGCCCAGGATGGAATTTCAGAGCATGTAGGCTTAGCCCACAGTATGGAGAGCTCCTCACCTTAACCCACATCACAACCACAGAAAGAGCCCAAAGCCACCCCCGTCTCACCCTCCTTTTCTCTCCTTCTCATCATCAGACTCTTGTAAGTACTCCTGTCTTCCTGAGAATCCCAACCTGCATACTAAATACACATTCATTCATATCCATGAGTGAGTGTCATCGGTGTCAACCTTTAAATGTATTCCTGGGTGGGTGATCAGAGCCTGCCTCTGGGCAGACTGATCAAACAGAGGAACTGGTGGGACTGGGGAGTACCTTAGAGGTTTGTGTGAATGGGATGTGCAGTGTGAATAGAGTGGAGAGGAAGTAACTCCACCCTGGGGAGGTAGACAGGAGACAGAGCAAGGAAAGCCTGGCAAAGAAGATGGACTATAGCAAAGCACAAACTGAGTAAGGCATGTCAAAGCCAAATAGCCCTCACTCAGCTGTGAAAATCAAGAAGAAGATGCTGTTTGGGAACCATTCTGGTTCTCGAGGGGTGAAGACTTCAGCATCAGGAAATATAGGCAAAGATGAAGGTGTAGTTAGAAAACGTGAAGGACAGGGAGCTTTCTTGAGGTGCAGCTGACTGTCCTTACAACCAAAATTTTCTAGGGTCTGAATTTTCTTCTGAAAGCCTGTCTGCAGGTGGTCAACCCTTCAGGTATAAGGTACCTATGAATGAAGTTATGCGGTGTGCTTTGAGCCCATTACTAACTTATGAGGTTTTGTGCTTCCAAAGCATCTCCTGTTTGGTCAGATGAAGGACTAGTCTTCATGAAGTGAATATGGCCAGTAGCTAATGTTGATGCAAACTTTGGAGGCAACCTGGAAAGCATACTTCCAACTTGTCTTTTTCATCTAGTTGATGGAATTCTCAGAGCTGCCTCAGCGTGGCTTCTTCTTTGATGCCCATGAAACTGACTAGACCATAAAATAATACCCAACAATACCTGGCACAAAGGATGAGAGTGTGTGACCCAGTGTCAGTAAGGCTTCTTTGATAAGGATAGCAGAGCTTCTCTCACGCTGAACAATTCATTAATACGTGGATATTAACTACCTCCATGCTGAGTGCTCTGCCTAAGCAGAGATCACAGTTCATGGGTGGGGCTATTGTGTAGAAAAATGAACTGCACTGGGACCATTTACTCCAAGGAAGCTTTTCCCCACCACACCCTGATAAATGATTTTTTCTAATGGTCCTTTATCTGAAATAGCCCACCAAGAACATTATACAGCTAATGCAGAAGGCTACATCCCAGGCATTCTTGTTACCAATCCAAACTTATTATTTATGTGTGGCTTTGGATGCTCTTCAGAAGATTCACTGAAGCATTCACACCAGTTCAGTCCAAAACGTCAACCTTTAGCTAGACCATTCTTTGCATGACACTGCTGGCATTGTGAATCATTTCAGAGTCGAAATGTCAGGCGCATGATCTCCCATAGGAAAAAAAATATAGAAGGAAAATTGCCAGCAGTTCCTGACCCTCAGCTACTTCTCCTTAAAGGCCCTATGGTATTCCATATTAGAGGCTTGGAAAACAACCATATGACTGTCAGCAAACTGCAGGAATTGTACTGGCAAGATTGACTTGTGGTGGCTCTGTCTACAGATTGTGTTTCTTGTCTGACTGCCAAGACCCACTGTCCCTGATAAATGCAGCACTCAGAGAGGGCCAGTGAGAGAGGTGCATTGTACCCCAGAAACCAGCTCTCTGCAGAAGGTCAGTGAGACCAGATCTAGAAACCAAGCAAAGATGGTGGACAAAGGATTGGAGAATCCAGGGGGTTGCTTTTGGAAAACCTGAGGCATATCAGTGTGTAATCATTGCTTGCACACTGCCAATAGGTGCAGCTAATTATAGGGACTGTGGGGGTACAAATAAATATCTGATGTGAACTTGTCCTCCAGAAACTGTCAGTCTATGTGGGCAGCTAGTGGACATTCTATGTGAAAACATAAAGTGAAACATAATTTAATAAATGGAGCAGATTAAACATTATATCTATAAGTTATTAATGCTGAGAGTATGGGAAATGATAGCTTCCAGTTTGGAGCAGCTAGAGAATATACACATTTTTATTTACTTAATGTTTTGCATAGCTCTTACTAGTTCTGAGTGCCCTAACTATACTAGCTCATTTAATCCTCCGCACAGTCTGATGATGTTACGTACTGTTAGCATACTCATTTGTTCCTTTTAGATAAAGAAACTGAAACAAAAATGTTAAGTAGCCTTCATAAGGTCATGGCATCTGGTCCTTGGTTCCATCATTTCATGGTAAATAGAAAGGAAAGAAATGGAAGCAGTGACAGATTTTATTTTCTTGGGCTCCAGAATCACTGTGGACGGTGAGTGCAGTCATGAAACTAAAGGACACTTGCTCTTTGGAAGAAAAGCTATGACCAATCTAGACAGCGTATTAAAAAGTAGAGACATCAACTTTGCTGACAAAGGTCAGTAGAGTCAAAGCTATGATTTTCCCAGTAATTATGCATCAGTGTGAGATTTGGACCATAAAGAAGGCTGAACACTGAAGAACTGATGCTTTTGAATTGTGGTGCTGGAGAAGACTTTTGAGAGTCTCTTGGACTGCAAGGAGATCAAACAATCAATCCTAAAGGAAGTCAAACCTGAATATTTATTGGAAGGACTGATGCTGAAGCTCCAATACTTTGGCCACCTGATACAAAGAGCTAACTCACTGGAAAAAAACCCTGATGCTGGAAAAAAACCCTGATGATGGAAAAGATTGAAGGCAAAAGGATAAAGGGGCAGCAGAGGATGAGATGATTAGGTAGCATCACTGACTCAATGGACATGCATTTGAACAAACTACAGGAGACAGTGGAAGGCAGGAGTCTGTTGTACTAGAATGCATGGGGTCACAAATAGTTCAATACAATTTAGTGATTGAACAACAACCATGAGGTCACACGGCTAATAAGTGACAGGGTAGTGATTTAAAATCCCATGGAAGGAAAAAAGAACTTAGGTTAGCTTTTGTAGTAGAATTTGAAATGCAAGAAGGTCATTGGTGAGGAAGGGAGTGACATCATGGAAGATTCATACTCTTCACTTTTGAGTAGTTGATCTGTTGATAAAAGTAGGAAACACTGTAAAGGGAGATGGTGGAACGACTTAGTCAACACCTGGTGTAGATCTCAGTTACGGAAAACAGAAATGAGTGGAGAAATGCAAAATAATCTATACATGAGGAAATGACACAGATTAATGACCAAATGGATATGAGAGAAAAGGAAGTCAAGAAAGTCAAGACTTCTCTCAAGTTTTGACCTAAAAACTAGTGGTACCATTGACAGAATTAGAGAAGATAAGATGAAGCATGGGTTTTGAGATGACTGTAGAATTTCCAAATACATGCAACCCTCAAGCAATTGCTGAAAAGTGGAGCTTGGCCTTAGGAATGTGGTCAGGCTTGGATTTATGGACTAGGGAACTATTTATGGGCTGTGAATGTGAGCGATACAAGTGCTCCAAGGGAAGGCAAAGAGTAGAGAGCAGAAGTTAGGGACTGAACTTTGTCCCAATACACTTACCAGAGGAAGTGAATTAACTAAAATGAAACAGAAAGGAGAAGATAGAAGAAAGGTAAAACACTAGGATAGTATACCACTGTGAAAATCAAGGGGAGATGCTCTCAGAAAGAAGCGGATAGTTATCAGTTTGTAATGCTGCAATGAGGTAATGGAAAATAGGGAGGGAGGCAAGAAAAAATAATCATGGTGACTTCTGGGCAGCCAGTATAAATGAGGTGTCCCTTTTCTCACTTCTGTAGGCTGAGTTTTGACTGTTCTGTCAACATTTCCTGATATAGAAAGGTTTTAAACCTCTCATCCTCCCATCACTCTCCTCTGTCTGTAGGAAACACATAATGAGAAGATAGCATGGACTCAAATGGAAAGGCTCTACTGATAAAAACAAATTTGGCAACTGATAGAGCAGGTCATAGTTAGGGATAGAGCCCTCATCCTACAAAACTTCTTCCAGACTGTCACGGTCTTTGAATGCAATTATTCAACCAGTTGTGAATCCACTTGGGGGATTTGCTGAATGACTGGCTGAAATGAATAAGTATTATATTTTGAGTGGTGTTTTAATTTATCAACATGGCAAGTTTTAGTTCAACAGTGAATGAAGTTACAATGCTATAATTGTTCCTAATGAGCAAACATGGGTTCTTAATGATCACTATTTTTTCAAAAAATTTTGAACCTACACCTAAACATTCTTTCCTAGAACATTGCTAAGGATAAATTTTAAATTCAAGGAACTAAATTTCAGTAAATTTGGATATCTTCTGATCACTAGTCCTTTGAGAACTCTCCTGTTCATTATATCATCTCAGAAATAATAAGACTGCTTAGAGGATATAGGGATATATATTTTCACCATAAATTTTTTTCAGATAAAACTTTTCAAGGCCTAAAACCCTGAACTTGAATTCATAGGTACCTAATTGTTCCCTCTCAATGTTGACTTGAGTTCTTTATACTTCTTATTCTATATAATTCTTTATATTGCTTATTCTGTTCTTTCAGATATGACACCTCTTGATAGAAAATCTGATACCTTGGGACTTCCTTGGTGGTCCAGTGGTTAAGAATCCTCCTTGCAATCCAGGGGACACAGGTTTAATCCCTGATCGGGGAACTAAGATCCCACGTGCTGTGGAGCAACTAAGCCCGAGTGCCACAACTGCTGAGCTGGCATACTCTGGACAAGTTCTGTTCTGAAAAACAGACCTAGAGAGTCTACGTGCTATGACTATAGAGTCTGTACATCACAACGAAAGATTCTGCGTGATGCGACGAAGATTGTGCATGTTGAAACTGAGACCTGAAGCTGCCAAATTAATTAATTAATTAGAAAAATCCGACACTCTAATATGAGTTGAAAGTTGAGTGTCCTTCCTTCTCTCTGTTATTCAGCAATGCAATGAAGAGATACTTCATTCTGATAGCTTTCCCAGCAGCCAGAAAATGAATGGCATGGTTACTATATCTTCTAATTCAATTCCATTTTTCAAATGGATTCTTTTGAGATCTAAATGGAGAAACCAATCCCCACCCCCACTCCCCA
>SJYW01000908.1:328314-347765 GCA_006410735.1 Raphicerus campestris | reverse complement strand
ATATATATATATGCTTCACCATATACTCAGACTATCTCTGGAATCAGGTAACAGTTGTTAGGGGAAGGGAATTGAATGGCTGAGGAACAAGGGAGGGAGGAAACATCTTGACTTTTCCATTATGTTCGTGTACTATGTGTTTACAAGAACGAATAAACTTAACTGGTGGTCAGATTTCCTAACAACAATAACAACAAAAAATATATATATATAAGTCTATATTTTAAAATATAAAATTTCAAATATAGGGCTTCCCAGGTGGCTCAGTGGTAAAGAATACACCTGTCAATGCAGGATGCAAGAGACACAGTTTCAATCGTAGGTTGAGAAGTTCTCCTAGAGTAGAAAATGGCAACCCACTCCAGTGTTCTCGCTCGGAAAATCCCATGAATAGGGAATCTGATGGGCTATAGTCCATGGGGCTGCAAAGGGTCAGACACAACTGAGCAACTGAGCATGCACATATTTGAAAATAAGTTTTAACATGATTTGTACTTAATATTAGGAAAATACCCTTAAACACTACCTGACTAGGGAGGCTGCAGTATTATGCCACCAAAGTTGAACTTCGGATTCTCTTTTTCACAACTGAAATACTTTTCACTTTACTTCCCCTCTAGGATCTGTAAATTTTTGTACAGTATATGATTCCACTATATACAGGTCTAAATTCCTCTGTTTCCTGTCTCTGCTAGGCAACATGCCATTGAGTTCCTCCAACCAGGACTGAAACAAAACTTTATAATAATTAAGGACTAGCTACAAGCCAACACGCAATAAGAAAGGCTTGAAATGCATATGTTGTTGGAAGTTTCTGGAAGGACTCATCAAGCTCACAATAACTGAATCCTTTCATCCAGCTCTGTAAAGGCATTTATCTCGTGAGAAACTTCTTCAGAGGTGGCCCAGTTGATCCTCCTTAAGCCTACAGCCACTTGCAGTTTTCAGATTTTATGTCTTAGATCTCCTAAGGGAATACTTTCAGCCACAAACCTCCATGGTCTTTCCTCAAAGGGAGGGCCATATTTTTTGTGGGAACACCCACTTTCTTCTTAATCCTTTAGGATTTTTACTTATATCCCCATGATTCCTACAATTTTAAATATTTTATTTTTACATCTTTTTTCTCTACCCAACTGTAGCTTCCAGGACAGCGGACTGTGTCTGACTCATCTGTGTATTTCCACCACCCACCACATGGTTGATGTTTCTTGAATAAATGGTCTGGGTCTGTCTGTGGCCATGGTGTGGTGGGTCCTAGGAAAGGGTGTGTGAGTTTGTCAAGAATGATGCTGGTCCTTCAGAGCAACAGAATTTTTATCTTTGGTGACTTAGGGCAGGAAATTGGGTCGCAGAGATCTGACATTTATATATGCTTATCTGGATTGGGGTAATATTTTGTTTTTACCTTTTCTTCAAAGGTTAACATATTGTTTATTCCAACCATAGGCTTCACCACATAAGTTGAGGGATATTTAGGAGACTGCAAAAGAGTTTCATATATCTTAACTCCTCAGTTCAATTGCTTGTTCCCTCTGCTCCATAGGGTTGGCATATAAATGCAATTTGTCAGGCTCCTTGCCATGTCAGACATGACAGCCTCCATATCATCACATTTTGCAGTTTATTCAGACTTTTATTTCTCTCTCTTTGATATAATCTCTATTTTGACTCTGTTGATCAGCTCAGAATTGTCTGCCAAATACATTCTTTTCAATCTCTGTGAAGTGTACTCAGATTCTAGCCAGGACCCTTTGTTCTGGTGCTGCAGCCCACAGTCTAGGAAACTAAGATCTCTCCAATACCATCTTCAGCAGTCACACGCTTCATCTTCCTTTCTTTTCCAAAGTCGTGATCTTTAGCTGGAAGCAGAGATGAAAACATCACCTGTGTCCTGAGACTCCCTCTATGATTTTCTATCTAGAACTTGAAGGGCTCTAGGGACCCTTCCTACCACTCATTCTTGCAGGAGCCAGTGACCCATGGGGTTCAGGAACCTTATCTGGCATATTGCCATTTGCCCTCCACGGTGGTTGTTTGAATGGCTGTCCATAGACAGGTGCTTCTGGAGAGCATGGTCTGAACTCTGTCCAGCAGGTCATCTGTCTGAGAGCCATAGAGTTCTTCCACATGACGGTTCCTGTAAATCTCTTCTGCTGTTCTTTTAGTAAAGGGTGGCACTTTACTAAAATCAGAATTCACTCACCAAAAGAATCTGTAGAGTTTCCTCCTTTTCCCTTCATTCATATAATTTTGACAACTTCAGTATATGTTTTTAGCAGGGTGCTTTTCTCCTGAATTTTTTTCACTCCATATTATGTTCATTGTCTATAATATAGAGTATAACAAGCTGATCCTCATGCTTTCCATAAATTTTTAGTAGTCACTGGAGCTTGAATACAATGCAAATAGAACTTAAATCATAACTTGGGGGATGGAGAAACACAAAATAGAATCTGAAGCTCAGAAAACTCTAATCGATGTGAATCACTCGCCACCCTCGAGAATGAAAAACTATTCTGGGTTCCAGGAGACAGTTGTTTTCAAGTCTTACTGACTGAAATGTGTTAATGTTTCATAATCTCATTCACTTGCTCTTAAACATAACCTATGTATTGAAGAATCTTCATCTAGCTTCTCAATAGTTGGTACTGAGATATTGCAAGGCTAATAATAAGATTTATGATGTTGCAGAAAGAATACCAGGTGAGAAAGCTAGAGAACTGGGTTCTAATCCAAACTGTAACCTGCATGGTTTTGGGCTATTTATTGAATTATGAATCTCATTTCCTGATTGATTAAACTGAGGCAGAAAATAGTCCCTGCTTTTCACTGGATGTTTGTGAAGGCAAGACACACACATACACATCTTCATACATGTATAACACACACACACACATTTTACAAGCTGTATAATACAAATAATACATTCTATGTAATTATCACATCATTTTAAAGCTAGTGTGGCAACCCAGAGCCCTATAGAAAGAGCAAGCTAGAGTAAACTGTGATTATTCAAGCAAAGCTGTCTATATGAGATTGAACAGGTAATTCATCCTGTTTGAGAAATTCCCCCTTTTGTGAAATAGGGGTGGTGATAATTCCTGGCCATCCTCCAGAATGCTGTGGTCTCTGGCCCCCAGGCTCCACCTCTTCTCTTAAAAAGTCTTGCCTGGAAGGGTCACCCTTCAGGAAACAGTGCACTCAACTCAATTGTCAACTCACAACTTACCCTAAGAGTTCACCTAGACAACACATCAGTAGGTGAAGCAATAACACCAATATCTAAGCAAAACATCCCTGCTTAAGAGCTGGGTAAGATGGAGATAGGAAGAATTTACACTAAGTCATTTCATACCAGCGTATAAAATTTTGTACTTGAATATTTTGCAATATGGTATCAAATAACTTGAAGTTGATTGCAAGTTATTTGAGATCCTCTCAGCTTGAAGCTTTGAACACCTATACCATTATTCATTCATTCATTTCTTTCCTACCTATAATTCTTTGTAGCCCTGTATACAGTCAGCAAAGGAAGATCTTGAGCTGACGATGCCTCAGATCATTAGCTTCTCATAGCAAAATTCAGGCTTAAACTGAAGAAAGTGGGGAAACCACTATGCCAGCCAGGTATGACTTAAATCAAATCCCCTGTGAACATGCTGTGGAGGTAACGAGTTGGTTCAAGGAATTAGATCTAGTAAACAATGTGCCTGAAGAACTATGGATAGAGGTTCGAAATATTGTACAGAAAGCAGCGAACAAAACCATCCCAAAGAAAAAGAAAAGCAAGAAGGCAAAATGGTTATCTGAGAAGGCTTTACAAATAGCTGAAGAAAGACGAGACATGAAAAGCAAGGGAGAAAGGGAAAGGTACATTTGATTAAATGCAGAGTTCCAAAGGATAGCACAGAGAGGCCTTCTTCAATGAACAGTGCATAAAACTAGAGGAAGACAGCAGAAGGGGCAAGACTAGAGATCTCTTCAGGAAAACTGGAAATATCAAGGGGATATCTTACCCAAAGATGGGCACAATAAAGGACAGAAATGGTAGAGACCTAGTAGGTGCTGAAGAGATCAAGAAGAGATCTAAAGGATACATGGATGAACTGTATGATAAAGATCTTAATAAACTGGATTACTATGATAGTGTGGTCAGTCACCCAGAGCCGGACATTCTGGAGTGTGACGTCAAGAAGGCCTTAGGAAGCATTGCTGTTAATAAAGCTAGTGGATGTGATAGAATTCCAGTAGACCTATTCAAAACCCTAAAGGATGATGCCATCAAGGTATTTCACTCAATATGTCAGCAAATTTGGAAGACCCAGCAGTGGCCACAGGCCTGGAAAAGGACAATCCTCATTTCAGTTCCCAAGAAAGGTAGTACTAAAGAATGTTCAAACCACTGGACATTTGCACTCATCTCTGATGCTAGTAAGGTCATGTTTCAAATCTTGCATGCTAGGCTTCAGCATCTTGTGAATCAAGAACTTCCAGATGTCTAAGCTGGGTTTAGAAAAGGCAGAGGAACCAGAAATTAAATTGCCAACATTCTCTGAATCATACAGAAAGCAAGGGAATTCCAGAAAAATCATCTACCTCTGTTTTATCAACAAGATTAAAGCCTTTGACTGTGTGGATCATAACAAACTGTAGAAAACTCTTAGAGATGGTAATACCAGACTATCTTACCTGTCTCCTGAGAAATCTATATATGGGTCAAGAAGAAAAAATTAGAACCCTGTACAGACAACCAAATGCTTCAAGATTGAGAAAGGAGTATAACAGGGCTGTCTGCTGCCACCCTGTTTGTTTAACATATATGCTGAGCACATCATAAGAAATGCTGGGCCAGATGAGTTACAAGCTGGAATGAAGACAGGTGGGAGAAACATCAACAACCTCAGATATGCAGATGATACCACTCTAATGGCAGAAAGCGAAGCGAAACTGAAGAGCCTCTTGATGAGGGTGAAGGAGGAGAGTGAAAGAGCCGGCTTAAAACTAAATACTAAAAAAGCTAAGATCATGGCATCCAGTCACATTACTTAACGGCAAATAGAAGGGGAATATGTGGAAGTAGTAACAGATTTCCTTTTCTTGGGGCCCCAAATCAGAGGATGGTGACGGCAGCCATGAAATCAGAAGGTGATTGCTTCTTGACAGGAAGGCTCTGATAAACCTACACAGCATGTTGAAAAGCAGAGGTTTTACTCTGCCAATGAAGGTCCGTATAGCCAAGGCTCTGGTAATCCCGGTGGTCACGTACCATTGTGAGAACTGGACCATAAAGAAGGCAGAATGCCAAAGAATTGATGCCTTCAAACTGTGGTGCTGGAGAAGAATCCTCAAAGTCCCTTGGACCGGAAGGAGATCAAACCAGTCAGTCTGAAGGGAAATCAACCTCAAGTACTCATTGGAATGACTGATTGGGAAAGCCCCTGATGCTGGGAGAGATTTGGGGCAGAAGGAGAATAGGGCATCAGAGGATAAGATGGCTGGATGGCATCACCGATGCAATGGACATAAACCTGGGCAAACCTCAGGAAATAGTGAAGAACAGGGAGGCCTGGCATTCTGCTCTCCATGGGGTTGCAAAGAGTTGGACATGACTTGGCGAATGATCAACAACAACACAGTTCTTTTATTGTATTATTTAGCTAGGACTGCAAATTCAACCATGATCCACACTGACAAGCCTTGAGAGTCATGGAGAAAATAACACTGACAGGTATAGACTCAGTATGTGACGTTGGGGCACACAGCAGTGCCATGGACCCCACAGCTGAAATCTGTGGGCAGAAGGAGGGCATGCAGGAATGTGTACACACACACACACACACACACACACACACAAACACACACATGCACACACACAGGGATACACATCCAAATGGCATCAGGACTGAGATCACATTTACTTGGCTATTTCATTTTTAAGGCTGTCATGTTTCTGCAGACCGGAACAAAGGAAAACCCAGGAGGAGAAAGAAGTGCAAAGAAAATCGTATTGCTTTTTTGAAGTCATCTGTTGAGGAGTCAATTGGAATCTAAATGTGATGCTGTTTACTTTGGGGGTCACATGCCAGCTGGGATGGCCAGCAATTACCTGTCACCATGTAAAAGTGGGGCCCATGTACTTGGAGAAAGTCTGCTTTGTTATTTTTTCATCTGAAAGAAATTAACCACCCTATTCAAGGCAACACAGACTTAATGACAGTGACAAAAACGAGATGGCATTTTCTTTAACTTCTCCAGCAGATGTCATAGGCAGTTTTGCTTTCCTGGGCATCTAAAAAGATAAGCCCAAATGACTCTAATTTTCTAATGATCTCTTATATGACAATAGAATTTGCTTCCCTGTTTTGTGCCTGGCCCTTGCACCAACATAGCAATTTAAAGGGAGTGGCCTCCTCATGACCTATTTCAGTGACCTAGTCCACCTGTGGTATGTTGCTATGTTTGGATTTTAGGAAAGCCCATCAGAGATGGTCCCTGATTTATAAAATTGCTTGGCAAAACTGAAAACTTACGAGCAAAGAAAACATTGGTAGATTGAATCTTTTATGAAATGCACCGAAAAAACCCATTATGGAAGAGCCTTCCCAAGAGCAAGAGATTCACCTGGAGAGCAGGTGGCTGCAGGGGCCTTGCAGGTGAGTTCTGCCCATCTGCAAGGCACGCCCTCGAAAAGACCCGAGTATAGAGTAGGGTAGGGTGTCAGCCCACTCTGAGTTCTCCAGAAAACCCTAATTTCATGTCTCCTCATTTATCAAATGAGAGGATTGAAAGACAACTTTATGTTCATCGAGAACAAAACTGAGCAAAGATGAGAGTTTCTGTTTGTACCGAGTGAGCAGCGTCTGTGCACCATCCCCACAGTTGAGAAGACTGAAGCTAAGAAGAAACAACAGACCACCTGTCACCTACAAACCACTTCCACCACAGACAGTAAATGAAGCCATGCATCGCCACATATCAAGAGGGACCCATGGTTTTTGCTTTTTATTCTGAGAATTCACATAATTGGATTCTGAAAGTTAGAATCCACATCTGTAGATTTGAAGGTAATAATTTACATCATTGGAGGAGTCTTCTCATGACCAAAGATTCATCAGAGCATTTTCTTAGTGGTGAGTATCTCACCTAATTTGATGTCACTTTGAATCTGATTTTGTAGAACCACCAGTGAAGTGAATTCTTGCTACAGCCCTATCCTAGAGGGAGATGCTATTGATCAAATAATGAGGTGGTTTTGGATCATTTTTAATTAATGCCCTTGGAACCAGTCTAAGATCAGAGGCATTCTGACAGGTTCAGCTCTAAGGAGAGACAAGTACATTTTGTAAAAAAAAAGATACATTGCTAGCTAGAGTCAGACATTAAGGTAATTTTTTTTCCAACTGAAGCAACTATGGTAGCTACAGAGACTTCTGATTCAGTGGCCTTATGTGTTTCATGCAAACTTTTATTGGGACATTCCTTAGACCTCCAGGGCATTCTAAATGTAGAAATGGAGTATTTAAAACACTACCTCTAGAAATCTCCTGAAAATTCTGCATTTCTACATGTCAAGGCTACACAGATGCTGTGATGCTGTTCGTTTTAAGACATAGGGAACAAAATGATAAACACCGTTAAGGAGGATGAATTGGGAATCATTATCTTATGCTTCAGCAGCCTACACAGTCAAAATATTCAGTTGCAAAATATTTAGTTTTCCTTTATCTGTCTGAAATTTTTTGACAGTTGCCTCCAGAGACTCTGCATTCTTCAGTATCACGCACATGTAACCTTGATAAGACAGAGCTGGATTCATTTTAACCTCGTCTCTGTCTCAGATGCCGCATTCAATTGAGATTTTTCCGATGGTGAAAATGTATTTCTTTTAAGTGGCTCGTAGAATTAAAAAAAAAAAAATTGAGTTGGAAGTTCTGACAAACATCCAGATCAGCCAGTCTCACCCGATTCAATCCAAGATTTGACAAGTTGCTATACAGAAAAGCAGTCTTTTGGAGGCGAAACGGCTTGCCAGCACGCGCGTCAGCTCCAGGAGAGGGCAACGCACCAGCTGCCTGACCACTCAGGCTGCATCTCCAAGAGCAAAAAGGACTCTTCAGTTTCAGCACAGTGAACTTTCCCCCAGCTAATCAAAATGCCTCTTGCTTGGCCGATTGAAATACCCTTCAACCTGGTAAGGCTGCACCACTTTTCACCACTAACCTTTGCTCAGGGAGAAGTCAGTAAGAAATAGAATGCAAATAAATTAGCATTCATCACTGCTGATCTAGTATAAATATTTATAAGGGAAAGATGCGGCGATTTTGAGTGATACCATGATCCCGGGCCTCACATCAACGGTTAAAAACAGTCATACTTGGGAGATTGCACTTTGCATTTTTTTTTTCCATTTCACATCACCATAATCACCTAATAAATATTTAAATGGACCCATTTGCCGTAACTATAAAAGAACCGTGTAAACTTGTTGTCATCTAGACACATTAGCCGTGGTGGAGTCAATGAATTTCAACAGTCATTTAATACTGCAGCCACGAGCTACCTTAAAACTGCCAGCCCCGGCCTGCCAGGAAGCTACTGTAACAGCCCTGCTCACTAATGCCGAGCAAGACACGAGCTTCATTATGAATGCGAGCACTGCAGCTCTAATTAGGCCTGGGAGAAGTTTAACAACCATCCTACAGTCTTGCTGCTGACAAATATAAAAATAAAGCCTTGTTCGAATTAGCAACGTGAAGTGAGAAGGCCTAGAAGCAACGAGTGTCTGACGGGCCCTGGAACAGCTCTAACCTATAGTGAGGTTATTTTGGTTCATAAACTGCTAGTATGTTACCTGCAGGAGGTCGCCCCTGTAAAATGAATTATAGTCAGCTATATGTGATAATTAACCATGCATTAGCAAATATCTTGAAACAGGGAGGCTCTGTTTTCTCTGTATTTTGACTAATAAAAGCATGAATTTGTTCAACAAATGATCATTTAGGTTGTGGAATTCTAACCATATTGGAAGGACAGAGTGAGCAATGCAACATTGTGCTGGCCTCAGAGTTTCCTTACCCAAACAGGCTGCTTAATAGGCTGGCTCCATACTATGATGCTATTCAGACTAAAAACCACAGCGCTGAGAAGACAAATACAATATACATTTAAAATAATATGAACCTTGTGCTCTTATTTACTTTAAAATCACCCTATATATGACAATTAAAAAAATGCATAAAGTTCTATTTCAGAAAACAACTTTATATTTCATTAAAAATAATTTTTAAACAACTCCCACACCTTTACAACAATTAAAAAATACATGTAACTGCACATTTTTTTAGAGTGAGTTTCTAAGAATTTTCTTTAGAAGCCTTCAGACATGTTCTAAAAATCAAAATCAAACTGCAACATTAAAAAAAATTCTATTTTTTTGAATTAATTCATCATCCAAAAGAATACTCAGGAATACAGCTGATAGGCATCAATGACTTGGAAAGAAGTGTCTTAGATGCTGGATTAGAAGCAGAGGGGTAGGCTCTGGGTGGTTAATGAGAAGGGGTGTCATCTTTGATTGTCTGTCATTCACTGAGAGCTGGCCAGATGTTTCCACCATTGTAGGAAGCTGTGATCCGCGGTTGCTGGCAATAGGAGATGGCGATAATGCCTTAAAATTTACAAACTTTCCCCTTCCCCTTCTTAGGACACTGATTGCTTTTGTATAAGAAGAAATATTCCTTGCTTCTTTTTTTCTTCTAACCTCGAAGTTAAAATGCATATTTATACATAGTATATATAAACACATGTACACACACACAGATCTAAAAATAATCCAGACAGACAACTAAGGCAGCTTCAGATTTTATCCCAAATATGTGACCCATAGTCCTGCTTTAAATAGTCTACCTAAACCCAATAGGTTGAGGTTATCCTTTCTAAGCAGTTTCAAGAGTTTATATGTTTATAGCCAAACTGTTTCCATGGGATATTAATAGGCGCTATGCTAAAAGAGTTCTGTGGTCAGATACATGTGTGAATCTCTGGATTAAGCAAAATGACATAGGTTTCTTTACTACAGGACTTCTCAGAGCCTTTACTACCACCTTGGGAAATACTGGGCCAGTGTAATCATTAGATACGCATAGCTAGTTCTCACTGAAAAGAGTAGCTAGCTTTATTAAAAAAAAAATTCCCAATGATGCAGAGAGATGAAAAGTGATGTGGATTCTGAAGATCTCCTTGAAGGACCCTGTGGGCTGAGGCTTGAAGAGAAGTAAATGGCTTAGTGACTCAGTCATGTCTGACTCTTTGTGATCCCATGGACTGTGGCCTGCCAGGCTCCCCTGTCCATGGAATTCTCCAGATAAGAATACTGGAGTGGGTAGCCACTCGTTTCTCCAGGGGCTCCTCCTGACCCAGGAATCAAGCCTAGGTCTCTTGCATTGCAGGCAGATTCTTTACTGTCTGAGTTACCAGGGGAACCCAAGCTGAGACACAGCCTCCAGTCACTCGAGGACAGACCTCGCTACAGTCTGCATGAGCACGTCTAATCCTAAGTAGGGCTTGAGGGCTTTCTTAGTTTGGCTAAAGGGCTATCCTCTTGATAATCAAAACATCCTTTAGTTGCAAGCCATTTACCCAGTCCCCATTCTCAGGGACAATCACAAGGCAAACACATTTTGTCATCTCAGCAAAGAATCGCTTTTTTTTCTTTCCATGTGACATCACAGCATTTCTACTCTTAATCCCTGAGCACCTACCAGGAAAGAACAGGTGGGGAATCATCAGCTTTTGCAAGGGAGGTGAAAACATACCCTACTCTACAGGATATTTCTGAGCTCAGATCATCCACATATCCTGGCCTGAAGTATAAGCATCATCTTTTGGGGGAGAGCTCTCTTATTTAACCTCCCGACGTACTGGGTGCTTAGAGCACCAGTTATAAACCCCTGCGAAAGCAGAAACCAGCAAACTGAGTGAAGATCCTGGGAGAGGAAAAGGAAGAATGCTGGCATTAAAATAAGCTCTAGACTCTGTTCTGTGAAGATTCGGTGGTCAGTATAGGAATCTGAAAAAGAGTCAATATGGATCTTCAAGGCACCAACAAATATTGTTGGAGACTGGTGGCGTACGAATTATCTCTGTTTCTTGTTTCTCAGTTCTCTTCTCCATCTCTCCACAAACAGGTTTGCTGAATTTTTTAAGAATTTAAGTTTNTGTTCTGTGAAGATTCGGTGGTCAGTATAGGAATCTGAAAAAGAGTCAATATGGATCTTCAAGGCACTGACAAATATTGTTGGAGACTGGTGGTGTACGAATTATCTCTGTTTCTTGTTTCTCAGTTCTTCTCTTCTCCATCTCTCCACAAACAGGTTTGCTGAATTTTTTAAGAATTTAAGTTTATGTCCTTGAGTAAGATTGCAGTTATACATATAAATTTCATGTTCTCAATGACAGCTTCAAACTTGTGAAGGATTTGTGGGAATCTGAGACTACATGAGAAAGTAATATATTATAAAATGTTGGTCCTGAGTTGTGTTCTCTTGTCTGATGGAAAAAAGCTCAGGCTTAGAATCGGAGAGATCTGTGTTCAAATTGTGCTTCTGCCACATACCAGGGCAATATATTTTGCCTCCCTGGGCCTCATTTTCCATATCTGTAAAATCATGATGTAAGATAATACGTGCAAAGTGCTTGGCAAGCAGTAGGAGTTGAGTGAACAATAGTTATCCCTCACTCCCTGTCTCTTACTGCCCAATACAGAAATTTACTCCACTATCATACCCAGTGCTCCGGGCCAATCTGGGCCTAGATGAGGGGCCCCTACTGAGAGGCAGAAATGTCTCAGCACACATGCATAAAGAATAGCTGCTCTTTCTGAGCATGTAGAATGTATATTGCCAAGGTTTTGTGCAAAGCAGTTGCATGTATCCTATTTAATCTTAACAATCTCCCTATGATTTGGGGATGCCCTTTCTAGTCAACAAGAGTCAAAGATTAAAAAAAAACCCAAGTTCCTAGTGATGAATGTGGGTTCTTTCACCCCATTCTGCTGCCAACAGGACTGATGTTAAAGCGCTGCACCTTCCCTACTGTTTATTCACGGGAATGGTATTATGGAGGGGCCTTGGGAGCGAGTGTTAACAGTGCCCCCTTTTGGTCTGTGAAAGCCTTACAGCCCATCGAGGAGAATGAGGTGTGAAGCCTGCTCGGGCTCTTTGCAAGCCCATTCAGGGTTATTTGTGTCTCATACTGTTGTGTCCTCTGGTCGGTCTGTATGTGGCTTTTACATTCCTTAGTAAAGTAATAGGCATGAAAGAATCCTGTGGCTGACGCCAGCAGCCACAGAGAACACCAAGTCTAAAGTCAGCTAAAGGTAAACATATGGAGCCATCCAAGGAATGTAGCAATAAAAATTGGAACATATGATGGAGCCTCCCCTCCCCCCTCTATTTTTCTGGGATAATTGTGTCAAGGAGGGGAAAAAGCCGCTCTTTGCAGACAGCAAGCCTTCACTGTGATCTGCTGTCTTCTGGCAGGGGGAGCCAGTCAAAGAATCTTTCAAGAAATAGTTCGCTTTTTTTTTTTTTCCTCCCGACTGAGTGTTCAACTACCAAAAATCTCTCAGATCAAATCCAAAGACAATTATTTATTTTCCAGACTTAATTTAATAGCAAAAACACCCCTGGAGGACTGAATGTGGTATTTGACTTTTATTTGGGCCACTCTGGACATCACCAGCGCCTTTCTTCTCCAAAGTGTGACTTTGCAGCAAGCTCCCGGGCCCCCAGAGCTGTCCAGGGCTGCTGGCCGGGAGCCCCACTGCCCTCGCAACAGCGCCCCCGGGGCCGGGCCAGAGACAGCACATAAATAACGCTTCTCAGGGCAGGTTTAACTCAGTATTTCTTCTCCACGGCTCGTACTCTTCACTCTCATGGAGGGAAAACATGGCCCCAGTCTGTCCCCAGACCACCTTCCCAGCCTTGTCTGACGCCACAGTGGCCCCACCATGGGTCCATCCTGCCCTGTCATGCGGGGCAAATTGATGCTGGCCCTTCCCCTCTCCCTTTTCTTCCTGCCCTGCATTACGGTGGCCTAAAGCATCCCCGTCTCTACTCACAACATGAGGTTTTAACACATGCTATGGGCCTCCTGCAGCCATGAAATTAAAAGACGTTTATTCCTTGGAAGGAAAGTTATGATCAACCTAGATAGCATATTCAAAAGCAGAAACATTACTTTGCCAAGAAAGGTCCGTCTAGTCAAGGCTATGGTTTTTCCTGTGGTCATGTATGGATGTGAGAGTTGGACTGTGAAGAAAGCTGAGCACCGAAGAACTGATGCTTTTGAACTGTGGTGTTAGAGAAGACTCTTGAGAGTCCCTTGGACTGCAAGGAGATCCAACCAGTCCGTTCTAAAGATCAGCCCTGGGTGTTCTTTGAAGAAATAATGCTAAAGCTGAAACTCAAGTACTTTGGCCACCTCATGTGAAGAGTTGACTCATTCGAAAAGACTCTGATGCTGGGAGGGATTGGGGGCAGGAGGAAAAGGGGACAACAGAGGATGAGATGGCTGGATGGCATCACTGACTCGATGGATGTAAGTTTGAGTGAACTCTGGGAGTTGGCGATGGACAGGGAGGCCTAGTGTTATGCGATTCATGGGGTCGTGAAGCGTAGTACACGATTGAGCGACTGAGCTGAACTGAACTGAACTGATGGAACTCCCTGGTGGCTCAAACAGTAAAGTGTCAGCCTGCAATGTGTGAGACCTGGGTTTAACCCCTGGGTTGGGAAGATCCCCTGGAAAAGGGAATGGCTACCCACTCCAGTATTCTTGCCTGGAGAATTCCATGGACAGAGAAGCCTGGCAGGCTACAGTCCATGGGGTCACAAAGAGTCAGACACAGCTTGAGTGATTTTCACTTCTGGAACTTCTGGGATGGAGTCTGAGAAATGGATTCAAATCCTGACTTTGTTACTTTCTAGAGAAAGGTGTAGAGAAAGTCTAGACAGACTTGTTCTAGAAAAAGTCTTTCTGTGTGTTTCTTTTCCTGTAGAATGGAAACTATAGTATACACAGCTGATTTTCTTTATGGGGCTTTGTCACCGTGAAATGAGCACTTGCTTTAGCCAGTATCTGGCACGTGTTGAGCACTCCATAAATTTAGTTTTCATTATAATAATTATTAATCTCACAACAGAAATCTTACTCAAATTTCAAAAGACACATCAACCCTGTTTCCTCAGAGTGGGACCTCCAAGGGCTCCCCCTCTCCTTTCCCAGCCTTCTTTTTACTCAATTGTTCATCCATCTCTTAGGGTCTTAATTCGAAGGCCTGGGCATGGTCAACCACAGTGCAAGGCTGAAAGTGCTAAACGCTATGAAGGTGAAAAAGTGAAAATGTTAGTAGCTCAGTCAGGCCTGACTCTTTGTGACCCCATCGACTGTAACCCACCAGGCTCCTCTGTCCATGGAATTCTCCAGGCAAGAATACTGGAGTGGGGAGCCCTTCCCTTCTCCAGGGGATCTTCCCAACCCAGGGACGGACCTGGGTCTCCTGCATTGCAGGCGGATTCTTAACCATTCACACCACCTGGGAAGCCCATGACATATAGGAGACAAATCCTATGAGACAAAAAAATTTTTATTGGGTAGGGAGGGGTCTAGAGGAAGGAGAGGTCAGTATAATTTGAGGTGAACAGCAAATGGCTTTTGGAAAAGATGGTGCTTTCAGCGGCTTCTTCAGGCTTGGAGTGCTTAGAGGTGGGGAGGAGATGGGAGAGGANGTCTAGAGGAAGGAGAGGTCAGTATAATTTGAGGTGAACAGCAAATGGCTTTTGGAAAAGATGGTGCTTTCAGCGGCTTCTTCAGGCTTGGAGTGCTTAGAGGTGGGGAGGAGATGGGAGAGGATAAGGTAGACGGGTGGCTGGCTATCCGCCTCCGTCACTCCAACTCAGATGTGAGCTGCTGGAAGCCAGAGACCATTTCGGAAGTGCAGTCGTGACTAGGTGTGTTAAGGCCGGGGTCTCCACCCCTCGGCCTTGGTCCAATAGAGGTCTGAGGCCTGTTAGGAACCCAGACACACAGGAGTTGAGTGGCCAGTGGGCAAAGCTTTGTCTACCACTCCCCATCGGTGGCATTACTGCCTAAATTATCCTGCCACTCATCCATGGAAAAAGTGTCTTCCACGAAACCAGTCCCTGGTGCCAAAAACGTTAGGGACCGCTGTGTTAAGTGGTTGTGGCTATGAAGGGAAACTGAGTGAAGCATGGAGTAAAGGCTTGAGAGACTGACAGGATGAGGAGAAAAGGGATGATGGGTCCTTGAGGCTAGGCGCGGTCAGACAGAGCAAGCCATTAATCTCAGGGGAAGGCTCCGTACATTCCAGGTGATATTCTAATCCATGACATCCAACCCGAGCAGATGCATATTTTTGAGTGGCTCGTGCAGGAGTAGTAAAGAGAGTTCTCCCAAGCNGGAGGAAGAAAACTACACTTGGGAACAATGACAAACATTCAAGGGGAAAAAAAAAACAAACTACCTCGTGGAGGTCAAGGGGTGAGCCTTAGTTTCCTCTTCTACTAGATGAGGCTATGGGACCGTAGTAAAATTACAGACTTTCAAGCTTGAAAGGGACCGTGTGTGTGTGTGCGCGCGCTAGGTCACTTCTGTCCTGTCTGACTCTTTGTGACTCTATGGACTGTAGCCCCTCAGGTTCCTCTGTCTATGGGATTCTCTAGGCAAGAATACTGGAGTGGGATGCTATGCCCTCCTCCAGGGGATCGTCCCAACCCAGGGATCGTCCCAACCCAGGGATCGAACCCACATCTCTTACTTCTCCTGCACTGGGAGGCGAGTTCTTTACCACTAGCACCACCTGGGAAGCCCCTGGCAGGGACCATAGAGGTCTTCTATACCAATATTATTTTCTGTCAGAAAATAATGACATATCAGGGGCTGACAGATCTCCAGAGACAGGACACTTATTCTCTCAGGAGACAGCTCTTAGTTGTGTTAAGAAATGAAGCGCCAGTCTATGTTCAATACAGGATACAGGATGCTTGGGGCTGGTGTATGGGATGAGTCGGGGAGATGGGGTTGGGAAGGGAGGTGGGAGGGGGCTTCAGCATTGGGAGATCATGTACACCTGTGGCTGATTCATGTCAATGTAGATTTCATTTTAAAATATTTTAAAATTAAGATTTTATTTTACTAAAAAATACCTCTCCCTATAAGTGATATAACTTGTATCACTGCTATGAATGATCTCTTTACCTTTTATTCTCTGGACCAAATCAGCTAAACGTAAGGATCTTTGTGTATTTGAGGACAGCTGTCCAATCTACTGACTCTAAATATTCCCATTCTCTCTCTCTCTCAACACTCTCCTTCTGAATGTGTTGCATTTGGCCACGCCTCTGCTTTGGTGTGATATTCCTGGTGGAAGTTGAATTGCACAGAATGGAACAAAATCCCCTTGCCCTTGTAGTGGATCCTTTACCTCCAGCAGTGTGGTCACAGATAATGTCACCCCTAAAAAGCTTATCAGATGTAAAATTCCAAGAAACCAAAGAGAGCCAAAACACAAGGCATTATACGACGAATGTCCAGTTCAAGATTAAGTGATTGTGCACTCTTAGCTCATGGGATGGAGAAGGCAATGGCACCCCACTCCAGTACTCTTGCCTGGAAAATCCCATGGATGGAGGAGCCTGGTGGGCTGCCATCTATGGGGTCACGCAGAGTTGGACATGACTGAAGCCGCTTAGCAGCAGCAGCAGCTCATGGGAGTGGGAATCATTAACAGCTAGGGTGCCAATTCTCCAGAGGTTGTTTATTGAGAATATTGAGGAGGAGCAGAGAAAAATGATTAAAGGTAGAGGAAACTACATGAGCAAGAGAGAGAAAGCAAGGACATCCCCAGAATGACTTTAGGAAAGAGTGAGTCAAGCACAATGTAGTAAGATCTTCTTTAAGGAACTAAGGAGAGATTGAGAAGGTGAAGGGGTAGGGTAGGGTGAGGGTCTAGACATGATTTTGCAATGTGGAGTCATAAAGATTTTTAACCGGGTAGGGATATGGTCGAAATGAAGTTCTAAGAAAAATATAATAGTAAGTTTTATGACAAAGGAACTAGAGGGGCAGGGGTGTCAGTCAAAATGTCAGGGGGAAGAGAGAGAAACGGATAAACCTAAAGAGCATAAAAAACTTGGAAAAGATGTGGATGAATGTCTAAATGGAAAATAGTAGGTTGAGTAGGATGGGGTAAGGTTGCAGGAATAAAGAAAATACTATAAATACTACACTTCTGAGTGTAGGGGCCTGGAAGAATAAGTAGCATCCAGAGAAGAACAAGATATTCCAGAAAGGGAGCCTGATATTAGCAACTTAATACACAAATCTGACTTCAGTGTGATGGTGTAATCCTCTTTAGAGGTGTTAAGAAGTTGAAATTGTGAAACAAGTAGTACATTCCAGGAAATTCTCTGTTAGGGTAGATTACTCATTTCACATTAGCTTTCTGCTTTTCTTTTCATGTCAGTCTAAGTATAACCTGACAGGGCTAGGGTAACTATGGGAGACTATTTCCTCGGATAGGAGGGTCCTAAGTGTTATATTTAGTTGGGAATGAAATATCCCAAGATTACCAATGGCTATTCTGATAGAAGTATTGTAATAAGAAGCAAAGTCAACACCAGGAAGAAAATGGGATGAGTCAAGTTCAAAAGGGCTTAAGAGGATGGGGAAATTTAGTTAGGGAAGAATAGGATATAGTGACATATTAAGAGACTGTCAAACAGTGTAAACCCAAGGCTGTGAATGGCAGGTTGATGCCAGGGAACTCCCTTTTCTGGAATGATAATTTCAGCGATGACAACAGTACGTGATTAAAATATAGCTGAGTAGGGTGTTAGAGATGGAAAACCTGTGTTGAAAGAATGAGTACATGTTGATGATGGAATAATGCAGCATCATTTGAGAATTAGACTTAGGGATAGGAAACCCAGGTAGCTGTTTGAGCTTAAACAAATGGGCACAACGTCCCTGCCAGCAGTTAAAACATAAGAAAGAAGGATTTGGCTAATACACACTGCCTGGTTATGTGGATTCAAACAATAAGTGCTACCTTTTTTTGGGAGCTGACTGAATGCCAAGTGAGTTGATGATCTCTTTTTATATGGTATTTCTTGTACTTGCAACAGTGTTGACAACTAAGATGAGGAAAATGAAGTTTAAAATGATTAAAGAACTTCATCTAGAAGTGACAGATCCAGAATGTAGTTCATGATTTTCTGTTACACGAGGCTTAGTAAAGCTTTCAACATATTGCTCAAATCTGCGTACAAAGAGTATGGGTAAAATTTTTAAATTATGATTGAACTTAGAGCATAAGTCATTACCCTGACACTGTACTGAATTCATACCAACAGTATTTAAATATGCGTCAGGTTTTCCTATCAAAGACAAAACAGCACCTGTCAAATGCACGCTTTCCTGGCTTGTTACAGCCCTGCTCGGGGGTCTGCTCCACGTGGCTTCACAGGGTCAGAGCCTTTCGCCTCCATCCCATCATTTTCCACAGGCTGCTGGGCCTCGCCACACTGCTGCACCACAGAGCTTTCCAGAAGGTCACCAGGGACTTCTGAGATTCTCGATCCAAAGCACCTTCACTCTCTTTGACCTCTGTGTGGCATTCAGAACTGTTGACAGCTCCCTTCCTTGAAATGCACTTTTGGCTTCAGGAACTTTATACACCCCTGGTTTTCTAATTATTTACTTGGCAGCTTCTTTGCAGTCTCATCTCTGCTTTTCTGTCTCTAAAAGTCAAAATTCCTCAAGGTCCAGCACTAGGGTCCTCCTCACGTCACTTTTACTCCACCCCTAGGCAATGCCCACGATTTTAATGATCATCTATGCGACCATCCCCAATTTATATATCTAGCTCAGATCTCTGTTCTAAACTTCAGATTCACATGCTGGATGGTTCATTATATGTCTTACAGATCCCTGTGGGTCAACATGCTCATAACTGAAATCATCTTTTTCCATCTTTTGCCTACCTTTTCCAGCTCTCAAACTACCATGGTCCTTATCTCAAGAGATGGCAAGCTGTCCTCTACTTGCCAAAGTGTGAACCCTTTCCCTGAATTCCTTTCTGCATCAAATTAACCAGTAAGGTATCTTGATTTTAATTCTTAAATATCTCTCAAATAAACAGATTTTAAGTTCTGTGAGGGCAGAGACAAACTCTCTTTTGCTCAGAGCAGTAAACTCAGTACATCATATGGTGCTTATAGAGAATGAATGTTCAATAAATATTTGTGGATTAAATGAATAAATAAGTGACTCAATCTATTAACTTCTTACTGTTTTCTCTACTGTTCTTCCAATACAAGCTACCATTATTTCTCAGCTGGCTTAGTTATCTCAAATTGTTGCTGGGA
>SJYW01000908.1:236480-328202 GCA_006410735.1 Raphicerus campestris | reverse complement strand
CCAAGTGAGTTGATGATCTCTTTTTATATGGTATTTCTTGTACTTGCAACAATGTTGACAACTAAGATGAGGAAAATGAAGTTTAAAATGATTAAAGAACTTCATCTAGAAGTGACAGATCCAGAATGTAGTTCATGATTTTCTGTTACACGAGGCTTAGTAAAGCTTTCAACATATTGCTCAAATCTGCGTACAAAGAGTATGGGTAAAATTTTTAAATTATGATTGAACTTAGAGCATAAGTCATTACCCTGACACTGTACTGAATTCATACCAACAGTACTTAAATATGCGTCAAGTTTTCCTATCAAAGACAAAACAGCACCTGTCAAACGCACGCTTTCCTGGCTTGTTACAGCCCTGCTTGGGGGTCTGCTCCACGTGGCTTCACAGGGTCAGAGCCTTTCGCCTCCATCCCATCATTTTCCACAGGCTGCTGGGCCTCGCCACACTGCTGCACCACAGAGCTTTCCAGAAGGTCACCAGGGACTTCTGAGATTCTCGATCCAAAGCACCTTCACTCTCTTTGACCTCTGTGTGGCATTCAGAACTGTTGACAGCTCCCTTCCTTGAAATGCACTTTTGGCTTCAGGAACTTTATACACCCCTGGTTTTCTAATTATTTACTTGGCAGCTTCTTTGCAGTCTCATCTCTGCTTTTCTGTCTCTAAAAGTCAAAATTCCTCAAGGTCCAGCACTAGGGTCCTCCTCACGTCACTTTTACTCCACCCCTAGGCAATGCCCACGATTTTAATGATCATCTATGCGACCATCCCCAATTTATATATCTAGCTCAGATCTCTGTTCTAAACTTCAGATTCACATGCTGGATGGTTCATTATATGTCTTACAGATCCCTGTGGGTCAACATGCTCATAACTGAAATCATCTTTTTCCATCTTTTGCCTACCTTTTCCAGCTCTCAAACTTCCATGGTCCTTATCTCAAGACATGGCAAGCTGTCCTCTACTTGCCAAAGTGTGAACCCTTTCCCTGAATTCCTTTNGATCCCTGTGGGTCAACATGCTCATAACTGAAATCATCTTTTTCCATCTTTTGCCTACCTTTTCCAGCTCTCAAACTACCATGGTCCTTATCTCAAGAGATGGCAAGCTGTCCTCTACTTGCCAAAGTGTGAACCCTTTCCCTGAATTCCTTTCTGCATCAAATTAACCAGTAAGGTATCTTGATTTTAATTCTTAAATATCTCTCAAATAAACAGATTTTAAGTTCTGTGAGGGCAGAGACAAACTCTCTTTTGCTCAGAGCAGTAAACTCAGTACATCATATGGTGCTTATAGAGAATGAATGTTCAATAAATATTTGTGGATTAAATGNTTCCATGGTCCTTATCTCAAGACATGGCAAGCTGTCCTCTACTTGCCAAAGTGTGAACCCTTTCCCTGAATTCCTTTATGCATCAAATTAACCACTAAGGTATCTTGATTTTAATTCTTAAATATCTCTCAAATAAACAGATTTTAAGTTCTGCGAGGGCAGAGACAAACTCTCTTTTGCTCACAGCAGTAAACTCAGTACATCATATGGTGCTTATGGAGAGTGAATGTTCAATAAATATTTGTGGATTAAATGAATAAATAAGTGACTCAATCTATTAACTTCTTACTGTTTTCTCTACTGTTCTTCCAATACAAGCTACCATTATTTCTCAGCTGGCTTAGTTATCTCAAATTGTTGCTGGGAAGATTAAATGTATGTTAATATATGTAAGACACTGAAATAGTGTCTGGAGTATTGTAAGCCCTCAACAAATGTTAGCTGTCATCATCAGTAGCAATAGTAGTAGCAGCGAGAGTATGAATACTGATAAGGGACATAGGAAATGTGTTGTCAGGGATTCTAAGGTAGAAATGCATCTACTTAATTTTGTAACAGAGATATTCAATCCTATGCAAGTCAGACATGACAAATAAGTGAATTAAAGGACTCTGTGGGAAAACTGAAATCCTCACACATTATTGATGGAAATGTGAATTAGGGTGGCCACGTCAGAAAGCACTTCGGCAAATAGTTCCTTAAAAGGTTAAACTTAGATTTCCTATAGATCCGGCAATTCCATCCTTAGACATCTATGCAAGAGAAATGAAAACACATGGCCCCCTAAATACTTGTACATGATTGCTCCCTGTAGCATTTGTCATAATAGCCAATAGAGCAAGCAGTCTAAATGTCCATCAACTGGTAGGTGGATTTTTTCAGTTTTGAAAAATATATTTACTTTAAAAGTTTTATTTTGTATTGGGGTATAGCTTATTTACTATTTTGTGATAGTTTCAGGTGAACAGTAAAGGGACTCAGTCATACATATACATGTATATATTCTAACCTAAACTCCCCTCCCATCCAGGCTACCACATAACACTGAGCAGAGTTTCATGTGCTATACAGTAGGTCCTTGTTGACTATCCATTTTAAATATTGCAAAGTGTATATGTCTGTTTGAAACTCCCTAACTATCCCTTCCCCATCCCTCCCACCAGCAATCATAAGTTCATTCTCTAAGCCAGTGAGTCTCTTTCTGTTTTAAAATTTCATCTATATCATTTATTTTTAGATTCCACATATAAGGGATACCATATGATATTTTTTCCTTCTCTATCTGACTTACTTCACTCAGCATGACAATCTCTAGATCCATCCATGTTGCTGCAAATGACATTATTTCATTCTTTTTTGTGGATAATATTTCATTGTACATATGCACCCCATCTGCTTTATCCATTCCTCTGTCAATGGACATTTAGGTTGCCTTCACATCTTAGCTATTGTAAATAGTGCTGCAATAAACTTTGGGATGCATGTATCCTTTCATATCATGTTTTTATCTGGATATATACCCTAGAGTGTAATTAATTGCAGGGTCATCTGGTAGTTCATTAGTTTATTTTTGTTTTTATTTCCATTTTTATGGGAGGTGGATCAAAAAGATATTACTGTGATTTATGTCAGTGTTCTTCTGCCTATGTTATCCTCCAGGAATTTTATAGTGTCTGGTCTCATATATAGGTGTTAATCTATTTTGAACTTATTTTTGTGTATAATGTTAAAGAATGATCAGAAATCCGTTGCATTTCTATACACTAACAATGAAAGATAAGAAAGAGAAATTCAATACACAATTCCACGTACCATCACATAAAGACACACACACACACACAAAACACAAATAACTAGGCATAAACCCACCTAAGGAGACAAAAGACCTCTTTGAAAATCATGACATCATTGAAAGAAATCAAAGATGACATAAATGGATAGAAAGATATGCCATGTTCGTGGATTGAAAAAATCAATATTATCAAAATGATTATACTACTCAAGGCAACCTACAGGTTCAATGCAATCTCTGTCAAATTACCAATGGCAATTTTTCACTGACTAGAACAACAACAACAACAACAACAACAACAAAAATCTCAAAATTTTATGGAGACACAAAAGACCCTGAAAAGCCAAAGAAATCTTGAGAAAGAAAAACGGAGCTGGTGGAATCAGGCTCTCTGACTTCAGACTATACTACAAAGCTATAGTCATCAAAACAGTATGGTGCTGGCACCAAACTAGAAATATAGATCAATGGAACAGGGTAGAAAACCCAGAAATAAACCCATGAGCTTATTGCCAATTAATTTATGACAAAGGAGGCAAGACTACACAATGTTGAAAAGACTGTCTCTTCAACAAATGGTGCTGGGAAAACTGAACAGGTACATATAAAAATATGAAATTAGATCATACTTTCACACCATACACAAAGATAGATGGGTTTAAAAAAATCCCTGAAAATGGGTCATCCATACAATGGATACCTATACAAGGAAATTTTATTTCAACAACAGAAAGTACTGAAACATGCAGGTGATGAACTGAGTCTTGAGAGATTTCCATTCCTTATACAGGCCAGTCCAATGGTTCCTATACAAATTAGTCAGCATATTTGGGAAACTGAACTTTCAATGTTGGTCTCAAAAATGCTGCAGTGTAGGTAGTAGAGAAGGTAGTAAAGAGACAAACCAGGCACTCTGACTCCAGCCTTGATATCCAGAGGCCCAAGAGTTTCCCATGACTTAGAGTAGCCACCAGCACCCTCTTTACAAGAATTAAGAAAGCTTAGACTCCTTTGACTTAATCCCCAGTGATAATGCAGATTTTAAGAATTATCCTTTCCTCTCATGTGCTGGATCATTAGCTTCCTAGATATTAGATTTTTAATTTTAATACTAGGTCCTTTAACTATAACATGGACGAAACCAAATGAAGAGCATATGTGACTTGGGGAGGGACGAGCCTTCAAATCAGCTTATTATTTTAAACTAAATTTTTTCATGTTATTTTATTATTTTTTAATTGTCAGATAATTGCTTTACAAAATTCTGTTAGTTTTTATTTTAGAATTATATGAGTCATACAACTGTCTCTTATACACATCTTAGAGATGGAAAACCTGTGTTGAAAAAATGAGTACATGTTGATGATGGAATAATGCAGCATCGTTTGAGAATTAGACTTAGGGATAGGAAACCCAGGTAGCTGTTTGAGCTTAAACGAATGGGCACAACGTCCCTGCCAGCAGTTAAAACATAAGAAAGAAGGATTTGGCTAATACACACTGCCTGGTTATGTGGATTCAAACAATAAGTGCTANTATAAGAACGGTAAAAAAATATGTAACTTTGTTCTTGGGAGTGCAACTTCACTTTTTTCATGCTTTATTTTGGAGACAGACCTGTTGCATTCACCAGGTTCTGCATCCTATCCCATTTCATGGATAATAGGCTCAAGTCCCTGCAACCATTCTTCACTACAAGCAATGCTTCAGCAGATATTCTTGTCTATGGGTCTCCACACATACATGCTCGTGAACTGATGAGTCAAGAACACAATGTTTTAAATTTTAATACAGCTGTATTCATTTCTGTGGCCACTGTAACAAATTGCCAGAAATGAGTGGTTTACAGCAGCACAAATTTACTATTATATCTTAAAGAGTTTTGCAAGTTGTAAGTCTGATGTTGGTCTCACAGGGGTGGAAACTAGGCACTTCACACTATAGCTGCGTTTCTTACTGGGGTCTCTAGGAGACAGTCCTTATCTCTACCTTTTCTAGCTTCTGAAGTCTGCCCACACTCCTTGCCTCACGGCCTCCTTCCTCCACCTCAAAAGCCAACAATGTCAAGTGGAGTCCTTCTGGCATCACTCTAACCTTGCTTACATCATCATTTCTCCTTCTCTGAATTTGATTCTTCTGCCTCCTTCTTCAGCTCTTAAGGACTCTTGAGAGTACAGCTGGCTTCAC
Source organism: Raphicerus campestris (assembly GCA_006410735.1). Lineage (NCBI taxonomy): Eukaryota > Metazoa > Chordata > Mammalia > Artiodactyla > Bovidae > Raphicerus > Raphicerus campestris. Next base: position 322,885 of record SJYW01000908.1, on the reverse strand, counting down.
CTGAATAATCCAGCATGATTTCCCTAAATTAAGATAGTTGAGAAGCCAGTCTCCCAAGGTAAAAGAAAAGTAAAAGTAAACAATGGGACCTAGTCAAAAGATTTTACACAGCAAATGAAACTGTCAACAAAATGAAAAGACAAACTAAGGAATGGTGAAAACATGTGCAAATGATGTTACCAACAGGNAAGGTAAAAGAAAAGTAAAAGTAAACAATGGGACCTAGTCAAAAGATTTTACACAGCAAATGAAACTGTCAACAAAATGAAAAGACAAACTAAGGAATGGTGAAAACATGTGCAAATGATGTTACCAACAGGAGGTTAAAAATATATAAACAATTTCATAAACTTAATATCAAAAAGCAAACAAAGAGCTCCATAAAAAATGGGCAGAAGACCTAATAGATATTTTTCCAAAGAACATATACATAGGGTCAGCAGGCACAGGAACAGATGCTCAGCATTGCTCATCTGAGAAATGCAAAACAGAAGCACAATGAGGCATCACCTCACATCAACAAGAATGGTTATCATTAAAAAGTCTATAGATAAGGCACATTGCAGAGGGTATGGAGAAAAGGGAGCCCTCCTACACTGTCGATAGGAATGCAAATTGGTGCAACCACCATGGAAACTCCTTAGAAAACTAAAAATAGAATTGCTATGTGATCTAGCAATTCCACTTCTGCTAAATATCCAGAAAAAAAGAAAGAAAACTCTGGTATCTAAAAAGTGCATGCACCCTAATGTTCACAGCAGCACTGTTTACAATTGCCAAGATACAGAAGCAACTTAAGTGTACATCAACAGATGAATGGATAAAGACGTGAGAGAGAGAGAGAGAGAGATAGAATTTAATATTGNTGGAATATTACTCAGTCATAAAAGAATAAAGTTGCCATTTCAGCAAAAAGAGTGGACCTAGAGAGTATTGTTAAGCTGCTTCAGTCGTGTCCTACTCTTCATGACCCCATGGACCACAGCCTGCCAGACTGCTCTGTTCATGGGATTCTCCTGTCATGAATACTGGTGGAGGTTGCCATTTCCTTCTGCTTAGTGAAATAAGAAAGAAAGCAAATACTATATGTATCACTTATATGTGCAATCTAAAAAAAATACAAATCAATCTATATACAAAACAGAAACAGATTTACAGACATAGAAAATAATGTTAGGGTAGCCAAAGGGGATGTGGAGAAGGACAAATTAGAATTATGGGATTAACAGATACAAACTACTATACCTAAAATAGATAATCAAGAAGGATTACTGTGTAACTCAGAAAATTATATACATTATCTACAAAAATCTATAATGGAAAATAATCTGCAAAAAATGAATTATTATGCTGTATACCTGAAACTAACACATATTGTAAATCAAGTATAGTTCAGTTTAAGTAAAGATCCACTGATTAACAATCTTATTCCACTGGCAAACTTACTTCCTCATTACTATATATGGACATCTTTGAGAGGAAGGGGTATTATTCTGCCAAGAATAAAATAGCTTTACAATTGTGTATAAATCCCCTCACCACTCACACAGTATATGAAAGTACCAGTTTCCTTACAGCCTCGCTAATACTTGGTCTCACCATGCTTTTATTTNACACCGAGGAAACCCGAATTGAAAGAGACACATGTACCCCAATGTTCATTGCAGCGTTATTTATAATTGCCAGAACATGGAAACAACCCAGATGTCCATCAACAGATGATTGGATAAGAAAGCTGTGGTACATATACACAATGGAGTATTACCATGCTTTTAAATTATTGACAATTGGAGAGATCGAAAATAAACTTCATAGTAGTAATCTAGCTTATAGTAGTCACTCAAAAATTCCTTTTGATTGAATAAATGAATGAATGCCCTTTTAGTTGTGCTTCCCCTATCACTGAGTTGAGCATCTTGTCATATATGTGTTGGCCATTTGTACTGTCTTTCCTGTAAATTGCCTGGCCTTCACTTTTGCCCATTTTTTCCTTTGAAGCATTATTTCCTTATTAATTTGGTTATTTTAAAGTCATCATCCCAAATAAGACATAAAGAGCTGTTTCTGCAGACCCGTTTCTTGTTTTATTTTTCTTGAAATGTGGAGAATGGTACAGGAGACAAATACGGAGGCAACATGGACTTCCAGTTAGAGGGGCATTTCTTAGGTTCAAGTCTGTTGCTAGAGCAGCTGTGTGACCTTAAGTAAGGTCCCTTCTCTCTATTTCTCTTCCACACAATGATGTTTTTACACTCCATAGCCTCTAATGCCCCCTTTCTGTTCTGATTATCAGTTAGTCTGCAAATTAAGGGATTATCATTTCTCTCTAGTTAACTGGATCTTGCTCTACAGAGGGTCCATGGAATTCCACCCTCATCTCTCCCAGGCATGTAGTCATCTGACCTGCTCAGATGCCACTTAGTCACTCAAAAGCCATTTACTCAAAGACTCTGTCTTTCCCTGTGGTATGTGAGTGTTTCTCTTCAACTGATGATAACAAATAACTATCATCATAGCTGTTATTTTGGCAAACTGACAGAGTCCAACACTTATTTTCCATGCCCTCTGCACTGTATTATTACAACAGTTCTGTGAGGAGGCTAACATTAGTGTTCCCATTTCACAGATGAAAATGTTGAGATACAGAAAGTGGCATAGCACTTTCCGAGGGCAAAGTGATGGTCTTTAACAGTAGCAAAGTTTAATTGCCCATACAGTTTAACTCAGTTCATTCCTTTCCAGGAAATTCATTCTACAGAAATCTTACAGAAATGCACACACACACACACACACACATATTTGTGTGTAGGTCAGTATACATCTGGTATGTTTGTAGCAGTAAAGAAATGGAAACAATCTACACTCTAGCAATAGGACAAACAAGAAATAAACTATAGTAATTATAGAATGAGACACCAGGAGATTGTTTAAAAGAATCAGGTGTATCTATGTACACTGGCTTGAGGAGGGCATGGCGATCCACTTTAGTATTCTTGCCTGGAGAATCCCATGGACAGAGGAGCTTGGCAGGTTACAGTCCATAGGGTCATACAGTTAGATATGAATATGACTGAAGTGACAGCAGGCATGCATGTATTTACACTGGCATATAAAGCATGAGGACATATTCTTAAGTGAAAAAAAAAAAGCTAGTTGCAAACCAAAATAATATACACTGTGATTCTATTTACCAGTTTGGAATAATCCAATGTCATTGGGTACATTTGCTTTTATATATAATCTACAATTATGTGTATTCTTGTATATTTTTTAGAAAAAAAGTTATCTACAGGTTATCCACCAGCTACTAGTGGTTTTTCTGAAAGGGAAAGGAAGGGGATTTGGTCTGGGGGTATGGGTTAAATTTTTTACTTTTTCTCTATACATTTGTTCTGCTTGGCTATTCTACAATCGTGTATTACTCTAATAGTTTAAGAAGTTAAAGCAGGAGTGAAAAGAAAGAACCAGAGGCTGTAGAAAACTGACTTTCGTAGAAAGCAGACTAGCTCTTTGCATTAACGACTCATAAAAACAGTAAATCAGATTAAAGGAGCAACCACAGCTAACCTTTCGTCTTCACCATTCTGGACAGAGGCCACCTTTCAGGAAGTCAGGTCCCTCAGGAATGAGCTTACTGCATTCTTTAGCCCATGAACAAACTCCAGAATTAGACAATGCATAACTCATCCTGGATTTGTAAAAATAACTTCTTGCTGTAATAAAAGACTCTGGCCTGCATTGTAATAGCAATTGCCCTAAATGATAATTCATATAACACTAAAACCATTTTTTTTGGACAATGAAATTCCAAGAGTGGATTGATTCCATGGAGCAAAGACAATTTCACCTGTAGTTAGCTGCCTGAGGAGTTTGCCCTGGCTTTAAGTCAAAATATATGTCCCAGAGACCATGCCCCAGATTCAGACCATAGGCTCCCCGCTCTAATGACCAGTTCCATCCCTGATTCAGCGGCTGGGCTGCTAGGGGAGCAGCCATTCTGTTCATAATGCTTTCAAGCTCTCTTGAGATTTAATGGAACAAACCCCATGAGTTTTGCCCCCAGGGCCTTCTATCTTTTAAGCCTATGGGCTCTCTCCCCTCATCAGAGCAGAGTCAAAGGCGTGGCCCTACTAGCTAGAGGGGACGGAGTCCTCATTTTCTTCTTCATCTCTTTTTTTTTGCTTGTTTGTTTCATTTTTCCTTCTGTACGCATTTGTATCAAGAGATTTGTTCCCAATAATCCAGCTTTGTGGCCATAAATATTTTTTGCTAGTGACGAGAAGTGTTAGTTTAAATACTTACTGGTATGACTTTTAAGTACATCATGCTGCAGCCTCAGCAAAAGTAAGATCTTATTTCAAAGAGAAAGAGACTCTTAGTTGCCTAGGGAGAGCTGTAAGCCCCGACTAAGGGGCATTTGAGCAGGTCTGATGGATCTATGCCTGGCAGAGACTTAGGGAAGCAGCTCACCAGGTTTACGTAGATCAGGGTCCAGTTAACCAGAGAGAAACTACTTGTGGAGGTGGAGAATGGGGGAATGCACACAGGCAAAGAGCCAGGAGCAAAGAGATTTGGGTCCCCTNCACCATGCTTTTAAATTATTGACAATTGGAGAGATGGAAAATAAACTTCATAGTAGTAATCTAGCTTATAGTAGTCACTCAAAAATTCCTTTTGATTGAATAAATGAATGAATGCCCTTTTAGTTGTGCTTCCCCTATCACTGAGTTGAGCATCTTGTCATATATGTGTTGGCCATTTGTACTGTCTTTCCTGTAAATTGCCTGGCCTTCACTTTTGCCCATTTTTTCCTTTGAAGCATTATTTCCTTATTAATTTGGTTATTTTAAAGTCATCATCCCAAATAAGACATAAAGAGCTGTTTCTGCAGACCTGTTTCTTGTTTTATTTTTCTTGAAAGGTGGAGAATGGTACAGGAGACAAATACGGAGGCAACATGGACTTCCAGTTAGAGGGGCATTTCTTAGGTTCAAGTCTGTTGCTAGAGCAGCTGTGTGACCTTAAGTAAGGTCCCTTCTCTCTATTTCTCTTCCACACAATGATGTTTTTACACTCCATAGCCTCTAATGCCCCCTTTCTGTTCTGATTATCAGTTAGTCTGCAAATTAAGGGATTATCATTTCTCTCTAGTTAACTGGATCTTGCTCTACAGAGGGTCCATGGAATTCCACCCTCATCTCTCCCAGGCATGTAGTCATCTGACCTGCTCAGATGCCACTTAGTCACTCAAAAGCCATTTACTCAAAGACTCTGTCTTTCCCTGTGGTATGTGAGTGTTTCTCTTCAACTGATGATAACAAATAACTATCATCATAGCTGTTATTTTGGCAAACTAACAGAGTCCAACACTTATTTTCCATGCCCTCTGCACTGTATTATTACAACAGTTCTGTGAGGAGGCTAACATTAGTGTTCCCATTTCACAGATGAAAATGTTGAGATACAGAAAGTGGCATAGCACTTTCCGAGGGCAAAGTGATGGTCTTTAACAGTAGCAAAGTTTAATTGCCCATACAGTTTAACTCAGTTCATTCCTTTCCAGGAAATTCATTCTACAGAAATCTTACAGAAATGCACACACACACACACACACACATATTTGTGTGTAGGTCAGTATACATCTGGTATGTTTGTAGCAGTAAAGAAATGGAAACAATCTACACTCTAGCAATAGGACAAACAAGAAATAAACTATAGTAATTATAGAATGAGACACCAGGAGATTGTTTAAAAGAATCAGGTGTATCTATGTACACTGGCTTGAGGAGGGCATGGCGATCCACTTTTGTATTCTTGCCTGGAGAATCCCATGGACAGAGGAGCTTGGCAGGTTACAGTCCATAGGGTCATACAGTTAGATATGAATATGACTGAAGTGCCAGCAGGCATGCATGTATTTACACTGGCATATAAAGCATGAGGACATATTCTTAAGTGAAAAAAAAAAAAGCTAGTTGCAAACCAAAATAATATACACTGTGATTCTATTTACCAGTTTGGAATAATCCAATGTCATTGGGTACATTTGCTTTTATATATAATCTACAATTATGTGTATTCTTGTATATTTTTTAGAAAAAAAGTTATCTACAGGTTATCCACCAGCTACTAGTGGTTTTTCTGAAAGGGAAAGGAAGGGGATTTGGTCTGGGGGTATGGGTTAAATTTTTTACTTTTTCTCTATACATTTGTTCTGCTTGGCTATTCTACAATCGTGTATTACTCTAATAGTTTAAGAAGTTAAAGCAGGAGTGAAAAGAAAGAACCAGAGGCTGTGGAAAACTGACTTTCGTAGAAAGCAGACTAGCTCTTTGCATTAACGACTCATAAAAACAGTAAATCAGATTAAAGGAGCAACCACAGCTAACCTTTCGTCTTCACCATTCTGGACAGAGGCCACCTTTCAGGAAGTCAGGTCCCTCAGGAATGAGCTTACTGCATTCTTTAGCCCATGAACAAACTCCAGAATTAGACAATGCATAACTCATCCTGGATTTGTAAAAATAACTTCTTGCTGTAATAAAAGACTCTGGCCTGCATTGTAATAGCAATTGCCCTAAATGATAATTCATATAACACTAAAACCATTTTTTTTGGACAATGAAATTCCAAGAGTGGATTGATTCCATGGAGCAAAGACAATTTCACCTGTAGTTAGCTGCCTGAGGAGTTTGCCCTGGCTTTAAGTCAAAATATATGTCCCAGAGACCATGCCCCAGATTCAGACCATAGGCTCCCCGCTCTAATGACCAGTTCCATCCCTGATTCAGCGGCTGGGCTGCTAGGGGAGCAGCCATTCTGTTCATAATGCTTTCAAGCTCTCTTGAGATTTAATGGAACAAACCCCATGAGTTTTGCCCCCAGGGCCTTCTATCTTTTAAGCCTATGGGCTCTCTCCCCTCATCAGAGCAGAGTCAAAGGCGTGGCCCTACTAGCTAGAGGGGACGGAGTCCTCATTTTCTTCTTCATCTCTTTTTTTTTGCTTGTTTGTTTCATTTTTCCTTCTGTACGCATTTGTATCAAGAGATTTGTTCCCAATAATCCAGCTTTGTGGCCATAAATATTTTTTGCTAGTGACGAGAAGTGTTAGTTTAAATACTTACTGGTATGACTTTTAAGTACATCATGCTGCAGCCTCAGCAAAAGTAAGATCTTATTTCAAAGAGAAAGAGACTCTTAGTTGCCTAGGGAGAGCTGTAAGCCCCGACTAAGGGGCATTTGAGCAGGTCTGATGGATCTATGCCTGGCAGAGACTTAGGGAAGCAGCTCACCAGGTTTACGTAGATCAGGGTCCAGTTAACCAGAGAGAAACTACTTGTGGAGGTGGAGAATGGGGGAATGCACACAGGCAAAGAGCCAGGAGCAAAGAGATTTGGGTCCCCTCCAAGTCACAGGAAGGAAGAAAATGGATGCTTATTCAAGTTCAAAAGGCCAAGAATGCCAAGGGGCAGGGTATGTGGGCTGACAAAGGAGACCAGGAGCCCCTAATCCTGGAAAAGAAGGGAAGACTTACCCCAAGTGCTCAGGATGGCCAGGGTCAGTGCCCAGGGGCCCGAAGGCTGGTCCTCCGGACTCCAGGGTGAAGTTGCTCAGCTCTGTTTATACTCCTCACCATGGTTCCCAACCAGGAACTGGGAGCTCTCTGCTTTCTCTGAAAACACAGACGCTGCAGTGGCAGGCCGCTCAGGCACTGTGTGCAGGTGACCTACCCCCTGCTAGAAGTGTCCTTGTGGCAGGTGAGGAGTGACATTTTAGGCTGGCACTTCTTTCCCCTTTCCTTCCCTCCCTGAGGAATCTATTGGGGCCGGTACTTTGTTGCCTGCAGCACGGTTTGAAGGAAAGAGTTCAAACCAAGTGTCAGTGGATCCAAATTTTATTCTTGGCCTTCATTAATTCACCATAGATTTATTGAGTGTCTATGTTATACCACACACTAGGCTCTGGAGTTATAAAGTGAACAAAAGAGAGAAAGACACAACTGAATTCACAAGCCGATAGGGGAGACAGACTTTAATCAACTAATCCCACAGGGAAACATAATCATAGACTGGCTGATGAAGAAAAGTCTTCAGGGCGATGCATTCAGAATGGGAGCAGAGGAAGGAACACCTCGCCTGATAAATCAGGAAGGCTTCCCTGGAAAGTAGGGGGAGGGAGTAAAATTAACTAGATGGATGGAGAGGCAGCATTCTAGACAGAAGGAAGAACAAATGCGAAGACCCTGAGATAGGAAGGATGATATACAATGTTTAGGAAAGAAGCCCAGGTGGTTAGCACATGACAATTAGAGACGATCTCAGTCTGAAGTTGAAGCCTGGCAGGGTCAGCCAAGCATTTTTTATTTGTTTGCTTGTTTTAATGATAGAAAATTTCAATTGACCAACAATATTGTTAATAGGAGTACTCCTTACAAACAAGCACCGCAACTAACCAACCTCTGCTAGTCTTCAGGCTTCCCTGGTGACTCAGACAGAAAAGAGTCTGCCTGCAATGCAGGAGACCCAGGTTCCATCCCTGGGTTGTGAAGATCCCTTGGAGAAGGGAATGGCTACCCGCTCCAGCACTCTTGCCTGGAGAATTCCATGGACAGAGACACCTGGGGGGGCTACAGTCCACAGAGTCACAAAGAATCAGACATGACTGAGAAACTAAGAATGCACTGGCCTTAGATGAAGGAAAGTTCAAACCCGTGACATAGAAACTCTGAATTCTTACAAAGGGGCTGTTGGTTGAGCTACCTACCTTTGTATTCCAATATGAACAGTCTCCAAGTGGTGAGCACTTCTAATTAGCCAGGCACTGTGTCAAACACCTTATATTCATTATTTCATTTAACCCTTTCAATGATCCCAGTTGGCTATTTATTAGGACTGTTGACAGATATTCCTGATCTCTCCCTTTCTCAGGACAGAATTGACATGATAGAATTATACTTCCCACCTCCTTGAAGTTAAGTATGGCCACATGACTAACTTTAGTCAATCAAACAGAAGGCAAAGTATATCATTTTCATGGAGAAACATTTGTCAGTGGTTAAGCCTCACCCTTTCCCTTTAAATGCATTTCTAGATCATTTGAGTACAATTCTCAGTTGGTGGTAATTTTGTTCCAAGGGAACATTTGACGATGTCTGCAGATAGATTTGATTGCTATAATTGGGGGTGGAGGGGGGCTACCATTGACACCCAGTTTGTGAAGGCCATGGATGTTGCTGAATTTTCTACAATGAAGACAACAATCACCCACAACAAAGAAATATCCAGCCCCAAATGTCAACAGCTCTGTGGTGGAGAAACCTTGGTCTGGATTGAGTCTCCATCCTCCTGGACTGTTGAGTAACCAGAAAGAGCAAGTCCCCTCTGCTGGTGGGTACTAAGCATGAGCCTGAATGAAAAGGACACCTTTGTTGTGTTGAGTGACTGACAAATGCAAGATGCTTGTCACCGCAGCATGAACTCTTCACTCCAGCATCCATCATGACCAATACAATGGCTGCTCACATCCTGTGAGATTCTGGATTAGTACAACACTAGTAAGCTCTTTTGGGATCTGATATTAAACCAAGAATCTGAGACTCAGAGATGGTAAGTAAATTTCCTAAGGCCATACAACTAGCAAAGCTGGGACTTTTACCCAAATTATTTGGATTCCAAGGCCTATATGTTAACCATTCTATTAATGATTAACCAAATGTTAGTCATTAAGGATCCTGTTCACAGACCCCAGGGGANAGATGGTAAGTAAATTTCCTAAGGCCATACAACTAGCAAAGCTGGGACTTTTACCCAAATTATTTGGATTCCAAGGCCTATATGTTAACCATTCTATTAATGATTAACCAAATGTTAGTCATTAAGGATCCTGTTCACAGTCCCCAGGGGAAAATGGAAACTTAACCAAGATCCATGAACCCCTCCCAAGGGAAGAAAATGGCCTACAAAATTGTTCTTATTTATCTGAGCGCTATTAGTTGAAGGAATTAAAAAAGATGTTGAATAACAGATTTAGCTTATATATGAAAATGACATCTCAAAATTTCAGTACTTTGCTTTTGCTCCATGTACTTTGTTATACGTACATGAACTTTTCCCCAATCCTAATTCTAGTGCTTTGCAGGTTCTCATTACCTCCAGAAAAATTAGGATTTTCAGTCACTGTTCAGGACTTTGNGAAAATGGAAACTTAACCAAGATCCATGAACCCCTCCCAAGGGAAGAAAATGGCCTACAAAATTGTTCTTATTTATCTGAGAGCTATTAGTTGAAGGAATTAAAAAAGATGTTGAATAACAGATTTAGCTTATATATGAAGATGACATCTCAAAATTTCAGTACTTTGCTTTTGCTCCATGTACTTTCTTATACTTACATGAACTTTTCCCCAATCCTAATTCTAGTGCTTTGGAGGTTCTCATTACCTCTAGAAAAATTAGGATTTTCAGTCACTGTTCAGGACTTTGGAATTGGGTTTAAATGCCAGCCTGCCCTTTCCTGGCTGGGTTATGAAGTTACTTAACCTCTATGACTCAGTTTCTTTGTCTGTAAAATTAGATGGTATATTAATAGTATTACTCTCATAAGATTGTCAGGGGATATAGCCATCTAACTTTCTCACATAGTAAGTATGATATAAGCATTTATTAAACAAGAGAATTTTTTGGTAAAGAATTAAATGAGAAAAGCAGAGTTCAAGAAAAGAAGTCCCTGTTGCTGTCTAGCATGCTGCTGCTGCTGCTGCTGCTAAGTCACTTCAGTCGTGTCCACCTCTGTGCAACCCCGTAGACAGGAGCNAAGAATTAAATGAGAAAAGCAGAGTTCAAGAAAAGAAGTCCCTGTTGCTGTCTAGCATGCTGCTGCTGCTGCTGCTGCTAAGTCACTTCAGTCATGTCCACCTCTGTGCAACCCCCTAGACAGCAGCCCACTAGTCTCCCCCATCCCTGGGATTCTCTAGGCAAGAATACTGGAGTGGGTTGCCATTTCCTTCTCCAATGCATGAAAGTGAAAAGTGAAAGTGAAGTTGCTCAGTTGTGTCTGACTCTTCACGACCCCATGGACTGCAGCCTACCAGGCTCCTCCATCCATGGGATTTTCCAGGCAGGAGTACTGGAGTGGGGTACCATTGCCTTCTCCACTAGGATGATGCAGTGATCTGATTATCTCATCACAGGGCTGTGGTTGTACAGTTGCAGCCCATCTAGTTGAAGGTGGCTGGTAATGTCAGAGACAGTATTGAAAGGAGTCACCACTTGGGCCAACTCTTTGAGAAAGAGTAGGAGTTAGCTTGTGTCACAATTCAATGGCATATTTGGGTGAGGTGGAGTCATTTCCCCAGGTAACTAGCTCAGATTCTGGATTAGTACAACACTAGTAAGCTCTTTTGGGATCTGATATTAAACAATTTTGACTGTAGCATAAAAGTTTCCCAACAAGCTCCTTACATGCAACCTCTTCAGTTCAGTTCAGTCGCTCAGTTGTATCCGACTCTTTGTGACCCCATGGACTGCAGCACGCCAGGCTTCCCTGTCCATCATCAACTCCCGAAGCTTGCTCAAACTCATGTCTGTGGAGTCGGTGATACCATCCAATCATCTCATCCTCTGCTCAACTACTGCACAATTTCACTCATCTCACATGCTAGCAAAGTAATGCAATCTCTTAAAAATAGNGAAGGAACAAAGCCAGGAAATTAAGCACTTAAGTAACTTGCGATCTGATCCGTCACTCCCTTAAAGTATGCTTTAAAGTGAAAATCTCAGTTGTGCCCTATTTGACTAACAAGTCTCAGCATTTAAATAGAAATTGCTTTCTCCCCACTTAATCCACAGCTTATAAAGCCTCCTAGGGTAGAAAACTGGTACACAGAAAAATAGCATGTCACTTTTGAGTTGTGACAAGGTAAGACTATCCAACCATTTTCCAAACCTGCTGGGCAAATTGCAAAATGGCAAGAACAGCCTGGCAGGTGTGAGCAGGCTGAAAGCAGCCGCTCTCTCCTCCTAAGCTCAGAGCACGTGAGCCTGGCACTGTTTAATAAAGATGTCACTGAAAAAACACTTTGTCCTTCTTTTCCTCCCACCTCCCTTTCAATACACACTTGCACACACACACATTTTCTGACTGCTAGAGATTTGCTTGAGATAGCAGTAAACATATTCATTGCTAATTTTGTGGTTAGAGACGGGTGAGGTTTGCTATGAGGTGTTAAAATATAAATTATAAGTTGAGAGCTTCTTCTTTATGCAATTAAAGGCAAAGTCCTCCATTCACTTATTCAATCATTATTTGGAGAGATTTCACTTTGACTGAGGTACTTTTCTGGGCTTTGTAAACACATCAGTTAATAAAGTCCCCACCCTTATGGAGATTACAGAGTAGGAGACAGACAATAATAAATAAACGGGAAAGTATATCATACATCAAAAAGTGCTACATGCTATGCACAAAAATGCTATGAAAAACACTAAAACCGCAGCTGTAATGGAGATAAAGTGTGGTGGCGGTGGTGTGTGTGTGTGTGTACAAGTGCATTCACACGTGTGCATACCCATGTGCAGGCAGAGAGGGCTATTTTATATGGGGTGGTCATAGGACATCTTTTTGACTTATATTACATCCAAGAAAAGACTGTGCTAATTTACTGGGGCTGCTGTAACAAATTACCGCAAAATGGGTGGCTTCAAACCCTAGAAATGTATTCTCTCTCACACAGATCTGAAATCAGAACCTAAAATCAGAGTGTTGACAGGCTCGTCCTCCCTGTCCAAACTCTAGACAGGAATCCATCCTAGTGGCTATCGCCAGTCTCATGGCCATGCCATCTCCTCTTTTACAGGCATATAATTTCCCTCTGCCTCTCCTTTATAAGGATATTTATGAAGCATGTAGGACCCACCCAGATAATCCAGGATAAACTCTTCTGTTCCAGATCCTGAACCCAAACACAGCTTTTCCCATATAAGGTAACACTCACAGTTTCCCAGGATTAGACCACGGATATAACTTTTTTTTTTTTTTTGGTGGTGGTGGGGGGGTTATCATTTATCCCACAATAGAGATACAAATAATATGAGAAAGAAATAGGAAATCCAGAGTAGCAGCAAGCTTATGGGGCTCTGAACCTGGAGCAAACCTGTCCTAGGAAGAGAAGGCTAGGAAAGCCAGCATGGCTGGCTCAGAGAGCGTAGCTGGGAAGGCATGACATGGGGCCCAGAGGTGTGCACTCTGGGGGTCACTAGGGATGTAGAGGACTTTTGACTTTATGCCCCAGTGAGAAATCACTGGAAGGTTCTGAGCACAATAATGACCTGATCTGACTTGTGTTTCATATAAGCTCTCTGCTCAGATTGTACGGGGGCACAGGCTCCAATTTAACCAGCCCTTGATGGAATTTTAAGGATGCATAAATATGCCTAGATTGAGACTTGCTGGGGGCATGGGATATGACACACTAAAACTTTCTGGTAAGCAAGAAACAGGCATTTGGGCATTTACAAACAGGTGGCAGGGGGAAGGAAGAGAGGAGAGGGAGAGTGATAGGGAGAGGAAATGACAGGACAGCAGGCTGGGAAGTAAAGTAGGGTGGGGCTGGGGTCATGACTAGCAAGAATCTCTTGGTGGTAAGCTAAGGAAGGAGCATAATTTTTATGGTGGGAATATCTCATCTTTTGTTCTGCTTCTCCAAGCCCCCTCCATCATCCCGAACCTTCAGGGAAAGTCTGCTATTAAACATTCCAACTTTGGTTAGGATTTTTCAGATAAAAGCAGGCCTGACTTTTCAAAGTACTTGGGACTACCAGGCAGATTTGAATTCCAATTTCAGTCTCAGCAATGTTTGTGGTGAGCATGGGATGGCAGAAGATCCTGAGAAACAAGTTGAACATAACAGGATCTTGAGTGTGTGTGTGTGTGTGTGTGTGTGTGTGTGAAGTCACTTCAGTTGCATCTGACTCTTTGTGACCCTGTGGACTGTAGCCCACCAGGCTCCTCTGTCCATGGGATTATACAGGCAAGAATATTGGAGTGAGTTGCCATGCTCTCCTCCAGGGGATCGTCCCAATCCAGGGATCAGACCAGCATCTCTCCAGTTCCCTGCCTTGGCAGGCCGGTTCTTTACCGCTGATGCCACCTGCGAAGCCCATCAGAGGATCTTAACTAACGATCAAGAATGTAGGACAATAAAGTCCCAGGCATCAGTCAGATCCTTGTATCCCCCTCCTGTTAGATGCCACACCCTGCTTTCCAGTTGGCACTGGAAGAGCTCAAGGCAGATGTGGAAAAGGGACAGATGTGGACCTTTTATTGGACACCTAGCCCAGACAGCACGTCTGATTAATTTTCTTTAATTTAGTGCTAACTTATAGCCTAAGATATAAATTGTTATTATGAATACTCTACAGACAAAGAAACTAAAGCTTGGGAAATAAGGTAATCTCTCCAAGGTCTCCCCAGCTGGGAAACTCTGGTACCAGGATGTCTCATTTCCCTGGGCATCTAGTGACTTACCTAAGTCAGTCAGTGAGCTGATACCCCAACATGTTCACACCCATGTCTCATCACAGAGGCCTCCCATCCTGATGTCCTCCTGGCTCTTGTATGGACTCAGCATCCTTCCCATTCAGGGCATAGTCCTCCTCTTATAGGCAAAGCTTGGCTTCTTTCTCTGGGGCTTTGTTGGCTTTCTAGAATATGTGTCAAAAGTAAGGAGTTCAGCACCCAGTTGAGTGGGTTTCCTCCAGATTTATCTTGATGCTAGTTAATCAAAAAGTTTGAAAATAGTGATGCTTGCTTTTAAAAGACCACTTTTTCCAAATTATCAAACTTTCTTATCAGTATCTACATTGGAAAAGTGTTGAAGAGACCCCGGTATTTATTGGTAGCTTCTGTATTCTCTTGCTTACACAGCCCAAGGATCTCTCTAAGAGGCTGTTTCTATAAGTCTGTAATACTGAATGCCATTGTATGAAGATTTTGGAGTTTGGAGTCCATTTAACCCTCATGGTTGTTGTTTACAGTTGCTCCAAATTCCATTTTGAACTAGACATTCTAATGGTGATAGCAATGGTACCTTGCACTCTTGGTGCTTATTTCTTTCTCAACACTTTGTATGCTCTATCTCGTTGAGTCCTGACACTAATCACGTGAAGACCCATTTAGCAAGAGAGCAAACTGCAACCACATCTAAGTAAAGCCATTTCTGCTATAGGGTAGCATATGCATTCCTAAAAGCTACTATACTGTCGCTATGCTAAGAATTACATATGCTGTGCAAAATCATGCAATAAAATCCATGGGGCTAATGAGAAGGCACGGACTGCTACAGACTGGTTTCCTGGGGCTGCTGCAGTGTGTGAGTGCTCAGTCGCTCAGCTATGTCCGACTCTATGTGACCCTATGCACTGTAGCCCACCAGGCTCCTCTGCCACACAAAGAACCACAAATCAGGGCCTGCAGACCTGGAGGCTAGACGTCTGAAATCCTGGTGACAGCAGGGCAGGCTTCTTCTGAGGACTACTGGGCAGATTCTGTCCCTTGCCTCTTCCCTAGCTTCTGATCGTTGCCTGACAATCTTTGGCATTTCTTGGGTTGTAAATGCCTCGCTCTGATCTCCGCTTTCATGTTCATGTGGATTTCTTCCTGAGCGTCTTCACATAGACGTCTCTCTGTGCAAGTCTCTTTGTGTACCGACTTTCCCTTTTAATAAGGACACCAGTGTAATTGGATTAGGGCTCATCCTAATGATTTCATTTTAACTTGATTACCCCTGAAAAGCTCATATTTCCAAATAAGGTCTCAATTCTAAGCACTGGAGCTAAGGACTGGGGATACAATCCAACCCATTCAAAAACTACCAGAGACACATTCAGTAAAGGTAGGAAATCAATAAAATCAGTAGGGTAGTTTTAAGCATGTGAAAGTAAAAGTGAAAGCGAAGTTACTCAGTCGTGTCCAACTCTTTGCGACCCGTGGACTGTAGCCCACCAAGCTCCTCTGTTCATGGGATTCTCCAGGCAATAATACTGGAGTGGGTTGACATTTCCTTCTCCAGGGGATCTTCCCGACCCAGGGATGGAACCCAGGTCTCCCACATTGCAGGCAGACGCTTTAACCTCTGCACCACCAGGTAAGCATGTGAGATGGTTAAAAAATACCTTAAGTATTGCATAAATATGGCACTTCACCTTGGAAAAGATTTAATGATTACTTGTGGAAGCAGCCTTAGAATGGTTACAGCTCATGTGTGAAGTGTTGAAGGAAGGTAATCTGAAATCAGAAGGAAAGTCATAACCCTTCTTGGATGGTTATGGCTCAAAACTCAGGCAGTGGGCTGAGGCAGTTGAGATATGTGTGTTTTAAGTATTCTCACATGGCAGTTTTTATTCNTTTTTTTTTTTTTTTGGTGGTGGTGGGGGGGTTATCATTTATCCCACAATAGAGATACAAATAATATGAGAAAGAAATAGGAAATCCAGAGTAGCAGCAAGCTTATGGGGCTCTGAACCTGGAGCAAACCTGTCCTAGGAAGAGAAGGCTAGGAAAGCCAGCATGGCTGGCTCAGAGAGCGTGGCTGGGAAGGCGTGACATGGGGCCCAGAGGTGTGCACTCTGGGGGTCACTAGGGATGTAGAGGACTTTTGACTTTATGCCCCAGTGAGAAATCACTGGAAGGTTCTGAGCACAATAATGACCTGATCTGACTTGTGTTTCATATAAGCTCTCTGCTCAGATTGTACGGGGGCACAGGCTCCAATTTAACCAGCCCTTGATGGAATTTTAAGGATGCATAAATATGCCTAGATTGAGACTTGCTGGGGGCATGGGATATGACACACTAAAACTTTCTGGTAAGCAAGAAACAGGCATTTGGGCATTTACAAACAGGTGGCAGGGGGAAGGAAGAGAGGAGAGGGAGAGTGATAGGGAGAGGAAATGACAGGACAGCAGGCTGGGAAGTAAAGTAGGGTGGGGCTTGGGTCATGATTAGCAAGAATCTCTTGGTGGTAAGCTAAGGAAGGAGCATAATTTTTATGGTGGGAATATCTCATCTTTTGTTCTGCTTCTCCAAGCCCCCTCCATCATCCCGAACCTTCAGGGAAAGTCTGCTATTAAACATTCCAACTTTGGTTAGGATTTTTCAGATAAAAGCAGGCCTGACTTTTCAAAGTACTTGGGACTACCAGGCAGATTTGAATTCCAATTTCAGTCTCAGCAATGTTTGTGGTGAGCATGGGATGGCAGAAGATCCTGAGAAACAAGTTGAACATAACAGGATCTTGAGTGTGTGTGTGTGTGTGTGTGTGTGTGTGTGAAGTCACTTCAGTTGCATCTGACTCTTTGTGACCCTGTGGACTGTAGCCCACCAGGCTCCTCTGTCCATGGGATTGTACAGGCAAGAATATTGGAGTGAGTTGCCATGCTCTCCTCCAGGGGATCGTCCCAATCCAGGGATCAGACCAGCATCTCTCCAGTTCCCTGCCTTGGCAGGCCGGTTCTTTACCGCTGATGCCACCTGCGAAGCCCATCAGAGGATCTTAACTAACGATCAAGAATGTAGGACAATAAAGTCCCAGGCATCAGTCAGATCCTTGTATCCCCCTCCTGTTAGATGCCACACCCTGCTTTCCAGTTGGCACTGGAAGAGCTCAAGGCAGATGTGGAAAAGGGACAGATGTGGACCTTTTATTGGACACCTAGCCCAGACAGCACGTCTGATTAATTTTCTTTAATTTAGTGCTAACTTATAGCCTAAGATATAAATTGTTATTATGAATACTCTACAGACAAAGAAACTAAAGCTTGGGAAATAAGGTAATCTCTCCAAGGTCTCCCCAGCTGGGAAACTCTGATACCAGGATGTCTCATTTCCCTGGGCATCTAGTGACTTACCTAAGTCAGTCAGTGAGCTGATACCCCAACATGTTCACACCCATGTCTCATCACAGAGGCCTCCCATCCTGATGTCCTCCTGGCTCTTGTATGGACTCAGCATCCTTCCCATTCAGGGCATAGTCCTCCTCTTATAGGCAAAGCTTGGCTTCTTTCTCTGGGGCTTTGTTGGCTTTCTAGAATATGTGTCAAAAGTAAGGAGTTCAGCACCCAGTTGAGTGGGTTTCCTCCAGATTTATCTTGATGCTAGTTAATCAAAAAGTTTGAAAATAGTGATGCTTGCTTTTAAAAGACCACTTTTTCCAAATTATCAAACTTTCTTATCAGTATCTACATTGGAAAAGTGTTGAAGAGACCCCGGTATTTATTGGTAGCTTCTGTATTCTCTTGCTTACACAGCCCAAGGATCTCTCTAAGAGGCTGTTTCTATAAGTCTGTAATACTGAATGCCATTGTATGAAGATTTTGGAGTTTGGAGTCCATTTAACCCTCATGGTTGTTGTTTACAGTTGCTCCAAATTCCATTTTGAACTAGACATTCTAATGGTGATAGCAATGGTACCTTGCACTCTTGGTGCTTATTTCTTTCTCAACACTTTGTATGCTCTATCTCGTTGAGTCCTGACACTAATCACGTGAAGACCCATTTAGCAAGAGAGCAAACTGCAACCACATCTAAGTAAAGCCATTTCTGCTATAGGGTAGCATATGCATTCCTAAAAGCTACTATACTGTCGCTATGCTAAGAATTACATATGCTGTGCAAAATCATGCAATAAAATCCATGGGGCTAATGAGAAGGCACGGACTGCTACAGACTGGTTTCCTGGGGCTGCTGCAGTGTGTGAGTGCTCAGTCGCTCAGCTATGTCCGACTCTATGTGACCCTATGCACTGTAGCCCACCAGGCTCCTCTGCCACACAAAGAACCACAAATCAGGGCCTGCAGACCTGGAGGCTAGACGTCTGAAATCCTGGTGACAGCAGGGCAGGCTTCTTCTGAGGACTACTGGGCAGATTCTGTCCCTTGCCTCTTCCCTAGCTTCTGATCGTTGCCTGACAATCTTTGGCATTTCTTGGGTTGTAAATGCCTCGCTCTGATCTCCGCTTTCATGTTCATGTGGATTTCTTCCTGAGCGTCTTCACATAGACGTCTCTCTGTGCAAGTCTCTTTGTGTACCGACTTTCCCTTTTAATAAGGACACCAGTGTAATTGGATTAGGGCTCATCCTAATGATTTCATTTTAACTTGATTACCCCTGAAAAGCTCATATTTCCAAATAAGGTCTCAATTCTAAGCACTGGAGCTAAGGACTGGGGATACAATCCAACCCATTCAAAAACTACCAGAGACACATTCAGTAAAGGTAGGAAATCAATAAAATCAGTAGGGTAGTTTTAAGCATGTGAAAGTAAAAGTGAAAGCGAAGTTACTCAGTCGTGTCCAACTCTTTGCGACCCGTGGACTGTAGCCCACCAAGCTCCTCTGTTCATGGGATTCTCCAGGCAATAATACTGGAGTGGGTTGACATTTCCTTCTCCAGGGGATCTTCCCGACCCAGGGATGGAACCCAGGTCTCCCACATTGCAGGCAGACGCTTTAACCTCTGCACCACCAGGTAAGCATGTGAGATGGTTAAAAAATACCTTAAGTATTGCATAAATATGGCACTTCACCTTGGAAAAGATTTAATGATTACTTGTGGAAGCAGCCTTAGAATGGTTACAGCTCATGTGTGAAGTGTTGAAGGAAGGTAATCTGAAATCAGAAGGAAAGTCATAACCCTTCTTGGATGGTTATGGCTCAAAACTCAGGCAGTGGGCTGAGGCAGTTGAGATATGTGTGTTTTAAGTATTCTCACATGGCAGTTTTTATTCCTGGGTGTGGTATTTCATGAGAAGGAAATTATATGTAAGCGAATTTGTCTTATGCTTGAATTGTTCCCTAATATAGCAATGTCTTTGGAACAATTTGCATATTCACAACAAACATTTTAGCAGAAGGGACTTTAAATTGCCCAAGGTCACAGCCATTGTTGAGGAGTTGGGTTTTAAGCCCCAGGTAGTCTGACACCACAACCCAAATCCTTGGCCACTAAGCTGTCAAAGTGTTAGCACTGGAAATAAGGCAAGAAAAGCAAACAACTTATTATTATGCCACCGTGACATTATTAGCCCATTCCATGGTAGGCAGAAGCCTAGGATGGCAGTGCTCCTTGAGATTCCCCGCCCTGACTCCTGGGATTGCTTACATGATGAGTCTTCATGGCTACGCTTATGTTACATTATGTGCAGAGCGGATTTTGCAGGTGTTATTAAGATTACTAATTGATTGACTCTGAGTTAATATAAATAAATGTTATCCAGGTAGATCTAATTTAATCACACAAGTTCTTTAAAAGAGAATTTTTTTTCTGGCTGGAGGCAGAGTGGTTTAAAACACAAGATTTGAAGAACCTCTGCTAGCCTTCATGATAGAGAGAACCACACACCAGGACTGGAGGACAATGGCCTCAAGTTGAGAACAACACCTGGCCAATTGCTAGGAAAGAAACAGTGTCTTCAGTCCTACAATCACTTGGAACTGAATTCAACGATCAACTTGAATAAGTCTGCAGCAGAGTCCTCCCCAGATCCTTCAGACAAGACGCAAGCCAGCCAACAAACTTGACTTTGGCCTTGAGGCCCTGTTNAGCCATCAACCTGAATAAGTCTGCAGCAGAGTCCTCCCCAGATCCTTCAGACAAGACACAAGCCAGCCAACAAACTTGACTTTGGCCTCGAGGCCCTGTTGAGAGCACCCAGTTGAGCCCATCAGCTCTGACCTGTAGACTGTGAGTGGATAAACTGATGCTGTTTTAAGCCACTAACTTCATGATGCTTAGAAACAGTTTAGAAAATCAATGTACTATGTTTTCTGTGCCTAGACTGTGAGGCCTACAAGGTAAAGGGAAGGAAAGAGCAAAGCCCTTGCTGGCTCCTCTGGGCAGGACGGAGACACAGTGCATACAACACCCAGCTTGCACCAGCCCTTCTTCCTAGCCCAGTCTGGGCCTTTGTACAGAAAAGTTGCATCATTTTTCTTTTGTAAAATATGCTTTATAATAATATCTTCTATTTTTCTTTCATGTATCTTGTTGCAAACCTTCCAGATAAGTACTGTTTGGAAATGTCATCAAGCAAGGCTGGTTATCATCAATGATGCATTTTTAGTTCCAGAAATTATCTGAGTGGGTTAGGGGGACCACCTCTCCATGTGCCCATAACACATTGAAGGACTAGATCCCAATGTAAGTGGTTATTACCTTTCACTGAAGCTCTTAAAAGTCACAGTATTTTTGAAATATTAAGCACAGCATCCTCTGGNGCTGCAAACCTTCAAGATAAGTACTGTTTGGAAATGTCATCAAGCAAGGCTGGTTATCATCAATGACGCATTTTTAGTTCCAGAAATTATCTGAGTGGGTTAGGGGGACCACCTCTCCATGTGCCCATATGAAAGGTACACACACATTGAAGGACTAGATCCCAATGTAAGTGGTTATTACCTTTCACTGAAGCTCTTATTGAAGTCACAGTATTTTTGAAATATTAAGCACAACATCCTCTGGCCACTCTGAGTTAGGCCAACCCTGAGCATCTCCTTCTTCGGTTGGAGTCATCCGTGTCTGAATGTCAGCAACATGGAAAAACGAGCTTGCTCACAATGTGCTTTATAAAGAAGTCAGTGCTTTGAACACAATGTTCACTTCCCTTCAGGGAACAACATCTCTTGATAAGTGGAAATATTTTTCCAACAAAGAAACTGCCGCTTCAGATTTGTTAAAACTGGCTCAACAATCTGTCTCCATTCCTGCGTCTAGTGTTGGGATAAAAAGAATGTTGAGTATTATGGGTAATTAGTGTTGAGTTAGTGAGAAATAACAGAGTGTGTGTGTATGTGTGTGCATGCATTTGTACACATGTGTACTTCATCTGTTTGGAAGGAAGGAAAAATGAAATGTTTGAAAATAAATTTCAGTGGATAAGTAAATTATATTTTAAAAAATATGTGCTGGGCTATCAATTGCACAATTTTACTCAGTGACTTTGCTTTATCATACTTACAGTTTCATTTCGTTTTGCAATTTTTATTAAAGTATTTTTATTTTGTGTCTGTCATTTGTGTTGAACCATTGGGTGACTTCTCGGCTGGGATGGTACAGGACTTTAGTTACATCTGCATTTTGGGCGCTACCATTATCTACAGAGTTGAGTACTTCATTTACTTCAATAGACATTTTTTGAGGCATTTCCACATTCTAACTGAACCAGCTTTCAGAGAGACAGGAATGAAAAATGCAGCCTCTGCCCTGAAGATGCTCATAGTTTTTAACAATGTTCTGCAGTGTGTCCCAGGTCTTCTAGAATTCCTCATGCTCATTGTAAATACCACAACATATTGGTAATTATGGTAAAATAAAGCAGACATTCTTATGGTAAGCCAGACATGATTTTATATTAGAGTCTAGCATAGACAATGTCTGTGTGTATCAAGACTTAGTAAAACAGAAAAAAGGATAAGAAAAAACTTAGACACAGGGACAATTCTACATTTAAATTTTTTCCTGTAGGTTGGAAAAGAGACATTGCTATTTTATTGTGGTTTTAGGTCACAGTTTTATTAGGAGAAGTTAGTATATAAACAATTGAATACAGTATGTTAGAATTCCTTACGAAATTTACCTTTCAGGTTAAATACTGATCTCTGCCTGTGTTATTCTCCTCCTCCAAAATGTTCAATTTCTTTCCATTGCAAAGAAGGTGGCAACTAAACCATTTACCCTCATCTGCTACCCAGCCCTCCACATTCTGGAGTGTTCCCACCTCACTTACCCACATTCTCAGCTCCAATGACTCTGGATTGCATCCTACATCCCTGTCCAACCCCCATCCCACTCCAATATGCCCAGCATTCTCCTCCTCATTCCTTTTCCAACGACTGTCCTCCCTGGCAGCCCCATCTGATGAAGAAGCAGGTCCAACTCAAATCCATGCGTCTTTCCCAGATATCTTCCCCCTTCAACAACCAAAGTGGAAACTTTCATTCTGAGTTTTCCATTTCATATTGCTCACACTTAGCAAAGTCTTTCTTGCAGTGGTGGTAGCAGCTGACATGAATTAGCATAATATATGCCAAGCACAACTGTGTTATCAAACACATAGTGAGATGAAGAGAGAGACTCAGGGAGGTACTGCTGGAGCTGTCGTGGATGATTGAGAGCAAAGCCGCAGTTGGAATTCCAGTTGCTGCTTCCAAAGGCAGTGCTGTCCCTACGCCCCAGAGCCTCTTTTGTTGTCTTCATCTTTCTAGGGATACAGGCAGACACGTGTTTTCCTCCCATCATTGTGCCTGATAGCTGGTACCTACTCAAAATACATCTACAGAATTGAATTAAATTATCTTAGGGGCAAGAAAAAATAATACCACTTTCTAAGTTTTTTCCCAGCAAAGTTTAAAATGATGCATACTATTCACTATTGGTAAATGAGAAAAAGCTAATTAATTGTGCGTGTGAATGTTAATTAACATACTCACTTCAGAGCTATCAAAAGAAAAAAAAAGTTGCATGCCCTGACATGCAATTCTACTTTTAGAAATTTATTTCAGGGAAATAATTATATTCAAGTGTAAAGATACATGTATAAATCTATTTCTTGCAGCATCACTTATGGCAGTGAAATTGATAGGCAATTTAAGTGTCCATTACTAGGGGAATGGATAAATATATAAAAGAATGCCATGTGATAGAGTATTAAGTAGACAGTAAAAAGTTGGATATAGATCTGTATGGGCAAAGTTGGAAGAGTGTTGACAATATACTGCTGAACTGATACAAACGAGTTCTAGCATAGTGAAGAGTGTTTGTCTTACTTTCCTTAAAAAAAAAGCTTCTTCTCTTTTTTTCCATCTCCCTTGTCCACATATACACATACAGACAGAAACTTTTCTAGATGTCAAGTGGAATACTTTTTTCTTCTCAGACTAGTGGTTAGGGTCCAAAGATGAAGACAAATTATGCTAAGTACCTTCCATTCTAAAGACAGCCACCAACAGTTGTGGCCACCAGCCACCTACACCGTGCTAGGAGAAGCCAATGGTGACCTTCTGCCTTCAGTCATCTGCCTTCTCTCCCTCCTTCAGGAAGATTAAGCAGAGCTTCTAAAGATGTTATTAGCCTTGTGAAGTTGTAGAAGTTGAAGCCTACACCAATGAAGGCTAAGATATAATTACACAATAGTTGACTATGAAATATTAGTCTAAGCCCTAAATAGCCTGGCACCTGTTAAGAAAGTGAAAGTCACTCAGTTGCGTCCTACTTTTTGCGACCCCATGGACTATACCATCCATGGAATTCTCCAGGCCAGAATACTGGAGTGGGTAGCCTTTTCCTTCTCCAGGGGATTTCTCAACCCAGGGACTGAACCCAGGTCTCCCACATTGCAGGCAGATTCTTTACCAGCTGAGCCATAAGGGAAACCCAAGAATACTGGAGTGGGTAGCCTATCCCTTCTCCAGCGGATCTTCCCAACCAAGGAATCGAACCAGGGTCTTCTGCACTGTAGGCTAATTCTTTAGCAACTGAGCTATCAGGGAAGCACCTAAGCTCAACAAATATTTGTTGAATGGACAAAACAAGCCAGCACCTTTATTTTGCTGATTGGGAAACTGAGACATGGAGCAGTGATCTAGCCAAAATCACACATGTAGTTCATGTCAGAGCTTGAACTGGGCCCAGAAATTCTGTCCCTCAGTTTGAGGTTCGTGAAACCACAGTGATCTCTTGCCTCATTGTTGCTGCATTATAAGACAGGATAAGGCAAATTCAGAGAGGCTTGTCCAAAGTCATTCTGTTATCTTATATCAGAACTGGCCTAGGTCTCCAGACTCCCAGGTCAAGCTATTTCCACTTCCTCCTATAACCTTGGAGAGTTCTTATTACCAGCCCTGGAAAAGAAGTCTCAGAAAGTAAAATGAAGATCCAGAAAATAAAAGGATGAGGCAAAGAATAGCAGGTGGTATATTTTATCAGGATTAAAAAAGGTTGGTGACAGTATCATACTTTATTTCTCCACCTTTCCCCAAATACACACTGGTAACAGATCAGGACGGGCCAGGCCTTTGCTCAATGGAGAAACTCCTGGAGCTCTGCTTGATATGCTGGGATACACAGCTTGCCCATAAGATGGGAAGCAAGGTCACCTTGGAACCACGAAGATCTCTCCTGACTTCTCAGAGTTGCTAAAAAAATCAGAGCAGTGTGAAATGAAAACTGAATGTATTTTACAAGTAAGAGAAGTTCCTTGTTCTCACAATACCTCTCTTGACTTTGCCCTAAATGCCAAACAAAAAGCAGAAAAAAGGAAAGAAGGAAGGAAGTTATATTCCCTCAGTATTATCTGGACCCCTAGTTGGTTGCCATGACAACACCTGCTGCATATTCTATTAATCTTCTCTGTTTCCCTTTACATCCTTGACTATAAGGACCATTTACCAGCTGCTGCCCCCCTCACCAGTGAAGCCTAACTGGTATATGTCTCTGGATAGTGCCTATTAATTTCAATGAAAGCCAAGATTTCCTGCTTCTCTTGAAACTTTGCAAGTTATGACACCGCAGGACCTGAATTCCCACAAGTTTATAACAGGCTTGAATTTAGTATCTGATGATCCCTTTTTCAGAGCAGAAGCTCTCCAGTTTGCCATGGTTTCCACCTGGCTGCTTTTCTTCTCCATGGTGCCTGCCTGGGGACATTTGAATCTGAATCTACTTTTGGTAAACTGGTGTCAAATAAGCAAAGTTTCCCCTAAGTACGCTGTTTCCACTGCCGTCGGAGGACTACTCAAGAATAGGCAAACAGTGCTCCGATCTAAGCATGTGTCAACTTTCCAGGGTGATTTCCACGGCTCAGGTCCTATCGAATCTCTAATGCAGTTGAATTTGAATGTCAGCCTGCTGNAATAGGCAAACAGTGCTCCGATCTAAGCATGTGTCAACTTTCCAGGGTGATTTCCACGGCTCAGGTCCTATCGAATCTCTAATGCAGTTGAATTTGAATGTCAGCCTGCTGTTCTGAGTGCCTGTGATGCCTGCGGTCCCTACCCCCTGGCCGCCTGGTTTTCTTGCTCCTGGACAGCTCCACTTTCATACTACACTTAAAGTCAGAACCTGGGAATCTAAAAATAGCCAGTCATCACTGCGCTGACATAATGCTCCTGTTGTTCCAAGAGCAATTCTCTGTCAAAAGAATATTTTCAAGAGGCAGTTAGGTTTAAGTTAAAAAAAAAACAACCAAACTGCATGTGAAAAGACTTAGAGCTCTTATTGTTTCTCCCAGTTCCCATCACCCTGGACACAGAAGCACTTTTTGAAAGGTTTGGTTACTGCAGAAGAAGAGGAGAGAGTGTGTGCTCAGTTCTGCTTGGAATTACAAAACATAGTTTGACCTTAAGTCAAAGCCTTTAGTGCCTGGTCTAGCATCTGACACAGAGTAGGCACTCAAAATATATTGGAGGGAAGAGAGAGAGGTAGAAAGTTACCAGCACATATGCTGTTTTGTTTTAGTGATGTTTATTGAGTGCCTACATCCCTTATGATTACACAGTNTGTGTGTGTGTCTGTGTCTGTGTATTAGTTGCTCAGTTGTGTCTGACTCTTTGCAACCCCATGGACTGTACCAGGCTCCTCTGTCCATGGAATTCTCCAGGCAAGAATACTGGAGTGGGTTGCCATTCCCTTCTCCAGGGGATCTTCCCAACCCAGGGATGGAACCTGGGTCTCCTGCATTCCAGGCAGATTCTTTACCGTCTGAGCCACCAGAGAAGCCCCATCCCTAATTTATTTTATGTCAATTTCATCTAATTAAAAAAACGTACTACTAAAGCCTGAAACTTCCTCTGAAATACATAAAAAATAGAATGGTTAATTAATAGACATAATTATGTGATCAAGCATGAAAAGTAAAATGTTAATTATGGAATACAGGTGGTGGGTACATGTGTGTTCACTGGAAATTCAATGTTTCATTGGGATTGTAATTTTTAATAATGAACTGTTAAAAAAATAATGAAACCTAGAACATATCATGTCATCAGATTGTTGGAAAGGAGGTATCAAAATCTTACTTTCAAACATGAGTCTGTTTATCTTGGTCCTAACCATATTTGGGAACCAGTCCGGATAAATCAGCTGATCTCTATCCACTGTCCACACTCCTCCCCTCCCCTCCTTGTGCACACCTCACCCATCTGCATATAATACCTCCTTTTCGTTATAATAGCTGCCACTTAGGCACATCTGTTGTTCAGGTAACTGATACTCATTGTATCCAATCCCAATAACACTCAAAGTAGGTTACAGATGAGAAATTGCCCATAATAATAAATAAAAGCAGACCCAGAAAAAGTACATATGTTTTATATGAGCAGATTGTTTAAGAAGTAGAAAAGCCATCAGGCAAAACNCTAAAATGGTCTGAAAGATTTCTTTCTGTCTTTGAGGACCTGCATTTTCTGTGAAATTTGACATTTCTGCCTCTCAGTCTTATTCTCAAGTTTGCCCAAGTCAGAAATTTGACAAGGTGGTGACATACTCTCAGTTGTTGACAGCTGCCGTGGACGCGTGATGTAGTTGGCCTTCAATATCTGGGTTAACCTCTATTACAGAAACCCTCTAGAACTAGGACCAAAGGACTTACTAATGCACAATGCACCAGGCTTCAGTGTTCCGGTTCCCTCTTCCCTTTCATGTTAAATTCACTGCCTTAACTAAGTGGCACTTTGCAAAGCCAGCCTTGTGACTAATGGGCCTTTGATCAGATCTTGCTTCCTGACAGCTGTACGTATAGATGAATGTTTATTCCAGTTAAGTAATGAGCATCAGTTCTCTTACCCTGTGACTGCAAAGTGCCTCATCTCAAAGCAGCCCCACTGTCCTTATGTCAAGGCTAATATATCTGAAGAAAGGGACAGGGGCATGTGCAGTTTAGGAGCCTTTGGAGAAAAAGAGCAAGGTTGGGCACATATTTTCTAGAATCTACTAGCATGATCTAATCAGGAAAGGAAAGCTTCAATTTTTGAGCATCTGCAAATACTAGCATGTAAAGTATTTCATATACACTATTTCATCTTCTCTTCATGTTAATTTGAGGGGCTCTGTGAGTCTTCACTGTGGTGTGAGGGCTTCTCTTATTGAGGAGCATGGGCTCTAGGTGCACGAACTTCAATAATTGTGGCTCATGAGCCTAGTTTCTCCAAGGCATGTGAAATCTTCCTGGGTCAGGGATTGAACCTGCATCCCCTGCGGGGGAATTCTTAAGCACAGGACCACCAGGGAAGAAGTGTGAAGGGTTAGTCACTCAGTCATGTGTGACTATTCACAACCCCTTGGACTGTATCTGTCCATAGGATTCTCCAGGCAAGAATACTGCAGTGGGCCACCATTCCCTTCTCCAGGGGATCTCCCAGACCCAGGGAATGAACCCTGGTTTCCTGCACTGCAGGCAGATTCTTTATCGTCCGAGCCACCAGGGAAGCCCTGTGACCAGGGAAGTCCTCGCATTAATCTTATAACTAGCATCAGCTCCATTAAAAGTGAAGGAAAGGAAGCTCAGGGCTGAGTGAGCCAGTACTAGTTAAGTGACTGGTCAGTGACTGAGTCACAGTTCCGACAGCCCGAATCAGGTTCTTCGTGACTCCAAACTTTTGTTTTCCCAACGCCCTGGATGATCATTCTCCTTTTCTCATACACTGAAATGGCACAGGATTCAGGTTTTGGATCTGTTCCCAGCTAGCTCTATGGCCTTGAATAAACTACAGATCCCTTTTGATCTGGAGGTCATCATTGACAAATCAAGATCCACCAGCACCAGCTCTGCTGACCTGACCAAATTCTTGTGAATGGGGTTTGTGCTTGAGAGTATGCAGTGCAGAAGAGTGGATTGTTGGCCCATTTACAAACTGAATTTGTTAATCTGTTGCAGCCTCTAGGCTGCTCTGACACTGTTTGCTTCCCCTTCCTGACTCTCCAAAAGCAACACTTGGGACTTATTTGCCAACAACAGATTTGTTTTCATTATTAGGGATGATCCTGTCTTTAAGTTGGAACAGAAATGGCAACTGAACATGCTTTCATGGGAATTTCAAAGATTCTATTTTTCATGGGGAAGGAAGAAATAGGAGCCAGTGGAACAGCAATTAAATCCATAGTTTAAAAACAAATGCTAAGACGCAGATGATATCATGCAATCATTGGAATGTCTCCTGTTTTCTCAGGCTCGCAGAGCAGGGCAGCCCTGGAAATCTCACGCCAGCTGTCAGTGTCTATTCCAGGATTGCCACTCCCATGCATCTCGTTGGCAAATTCCTTTCTCTGCAACCCAAACCTATTGTACTTAACTCCTAGCATAACCCAGGAAGCCACGTGGGGCCCAGCGCTGCTTCCTGTGGAATCAGAGGTGTCTGGCTCCATGTGGCAGTTTCCTAGAGTGGATACTCACTGGATCAAACAGCAGCAACCATCAGCTGAGGAGTCTGTGTCCCAGCAGACTAGACACCCTGCCCGCCTCTGCTAGGCAAGTTGGCACATCCTACAGGAGACAGGAGGAAACTATAGCCTGCTTAATCAGCATCTCCTCTCACGTGCCATAAAATCCTCGTGTATTTTAGCCAGAAAGGAGGTCACCTGAACAGGATCAAATCACCACATAGCTAGCCACGGAGGCACACCATCTACTGTTAGGACAGGTCTGCCCATCTTGAACAAGAGATTTCCTGAGGCTTAAAAACTTACTACCATGCCAGAAAGATAATTTGGCTATTCCACAAAAAGTTAAGCAGAGAATTATCACATGACTCAGCAATTCCATTTCTAAGTATATTGTCCCAAAACTGAATGCAAGTACTTAACTAGATCTCTGTACATACATGTTCAGATACACAATAGCCAAAAGGTGAAAGTGACCCAAATGTCCATCAAGGGATAAATGGGTATGCAAACTCTGAATACTCAAACAATGGGATATTATTTAACTGTAAGAAGGAATGAAGGTAATGATATGTGCTACATTGTGGATGAGTTTTCAAAACATTATGCTAAGTGAGAAAAGCCAGACACCAAAGGTCACATATTGTATGATTCTGTTTATGTGAAATATCTGGAATATGTAAACATAGAAACAGATAGATTAATGATCACCAGGAGTTGGGAGGAAGAAGGAATAGAGAGTAACTGCTTAGTTGGTAAGGGGATTTATTCTGGACTGATAGAAAAGTTTTAGAACTAGATAGATGTGATGTACAATATAATGTACTAAATAATATTGAATTATTATACTCAGTTTAAAGTGGCTAATTTTAGTGTGTGTATGTGTGTGTGTGTGTATGTGTGTGTGTGTGTCTGTGTGTCTGTGTCTGTGTATTAGTTGCTCAGTTGTGTCTGACTCTTTGCAACCCCATGGACTGTACCAGGCTCCTCTGTCCATGGAATTCTCCAGGCAAGAATACTGGAGTGGGTTGCCATTCCCTTCTCCAGGGGATCTTCCCAACCCAGGGATGGAACCTGGGTCTCCTGCATTCCAGGCAGATTCTTTACCGTCTGAGCCACCAGAGAAGCCCCATCCCTAATTTATTTTATGTCAATTTCATCTAATTAAAAAAACGTACTACTAAAGCCTGAAACTTCCTCTGAAATACATAAAAAATAGAATGGTTAATTAATAGACATAATTATGTGATCAAGCATGAAAAGTAAAATGTTAATTATGGAATACAGGTGGTGGGTACATGTGTGTTCACTGGAAATTCAATGTTTCATTGGGATTGTAATTTTTAATAATGAACTGTTAAAAAAATAATGAAACCTAGAACATATCATGTCATCAGATTGTTGGAAAGGAGGTATCAAAATCTTACTTTCAAACATGAGTCTGTTTATCTTGGTCCTAACCATATTTGGGAACCAGTCCGGATAAATCAGCTGATCTCTATCCACTGTCCACACTCCTCCCCTCCCCTCCTTGTGCACACCTCACCCATCTGCATATAATACCTCCTTTTCGTTATAATAGCTGCCACTTAGGCACATCTGTTGTTCAGGTAACTGATACTCATTGTATCCAATCCCAATAACACTCAAAGTAGGTTACAGATGAGAAATTGCCCATAATAATAAATAAAAGCAGACCCAGAAAAAGTACATATGTTTTATATGAGCAGATTGTTTAAGAAGTAGAAAAGCCATCAGGCAAAACAAATTTATGCCGTTCAGAGGGAGGCTAATGCTACCCTCGGAAGGCAGCCGACTGGAAGGCTCCTGGGGGCTTCTGGGCCGCTCTGCCGGTACTATTTTATTTCTTGATTTAGTGTTGATCACATTAGTGGGTTTCCTTTGTGAAAATCCACTGAGCTGTACTCTGTGTACCTGCTTGTATATATATTTTATATCAGTAAAAGTTTAGTAAAACCAAATCAATGGATAGATAAGTAAAGTTAATCCATAAAGCACAAAGCAAATGCATTGAAAATATCAATTAAAAAATAGAAAGATGGAGAAAACACAAACAAGTAATGGGACTAAGATGAGACCGCCACTATAGAAGGAGTTGCAATTTCACAGCAGAATACTGCACACAGATCCATTCCAGTGGCCTTGATTATCTTGATGAAATGGATGCTTTTCTAAGGAAACAACTAAAATCAAGATGATAGGGGAACACCATCAATCATGGAGTCTGTACTGGCGGAGTCTAAATAACAAGTGAATTCACAAATCCCTCTTCTCCTGTGAGCGCCGGGAAGGGCCACAGTGACACACATAGCAACTGACCAATTCGTCTAGGCTACCTGGAGCCCTGTGCATTGCAGAACCCTTGATCTGCAGAACCTAGAAGGCCCTGCCATAGAAAGCAGGTGGTGAGCGTCACTGTGATCAGAATCTGAATCCGTATCCTAAGTGAAATTGCAGAGCACTGTGCTGAGTCCTTGTTTTGGAATACCTTTCTGAGGCCAGGTGATGACTAGGTAAGACTCGGTGACTCAAACCTGTTGAATGGATGCAATACCACATTGGAAATGGTAATGGTATTTTTTGGTTGTTGTAAGTATCTGTTTATTTAAAAATAAGAGACTGAACCTGTATACAAGCCCTGTGTCCCTGTCCTTTGAAGTAAAAGGCTTTTGCTTTATTTAGTCTCCCAGGCTTCCCTTGAATCTCAAATGGCTGACTCAACAGCTGATGATTAGGAAACGTGGAGATACAGACACAAAGAATAGCTGTTGGACCAGGAAACTGGTAACAATTTAGACTATAAATCTACCACACAGCAGAATCACCAAGCTCCCAGTTCTCTGAAAGATACAGATAAAGGCCTGACACACATTCTGAAGTTGTTTTTAAGGGAGCAGAGCCCCACCCAAGATAAAAACTGCTGACCACAAGCACATGGACCCCAGACTAGTGGAAATTTGAATGTCAATGTGCTTGAAACCTCATATTTATGTCAACTCTTCAGAGAGCTGTGCGGGATTGGATCACACACTCTGAAGCCCCCTCCCTCACACTGCCTTTCACATCTTTTGAGCATGAGCTGCCCTTTCTTGCTTGGTGCCCTGCAACAAATGCCATGCTTTTTTTTTTTAACCACAATTTGATATTAGTATGTTGGTTTTACTGAGTGAGGGCAAGTGGACCCAAGTTTGGTTCTGTAACAAAGCCACCTTTGACAGGTGGTCAGAAATGTTATTTTTCTTTAAGTAGATTTTTCAAAGAAATGTCAACCTATGCAGCAAAGAGGGAAGGAAAACAATAAATGTTAAGCTTAGGAAAATAATCCATTAGTACCGGGAAGGATATAGCTGGGGGGATTTTTTTCAGCAAGGCCTGACTTACCTTGAGGTATGAGAGAAACTCCTAGCAGGAAGAGATGGCCAAGAGAATTAGACATTCCAGACAGGTCAGAAGGAACAAAGACAGCCCAAGTTTAAAGGCTGGGCAGCCTGAACTTTCCCAGTTACTTTAGAAAGGTGCTTTGCAAAATGAGAGCAAAAGCCCAGAAATGTCTAAGACTTAAAAGAGAGGTCCTACCTTGGATTGGTGGTGGGGCAGGGGTTTTTGTGAGATGTGATAGTATTGGAAGAGTTTCAATTCTGAAGGTAGAATCAGGCAGAGAGAAGGTGGTTTGCTTCTGGTGAGGAAGGGACTAACCATATTTGTACCCTGAAGGGAAGGATCAAGGTGAAAATATTACAGATGCAAAACAGAGACTTCTCTGGTGGTCTAGTGGTTAAGACTCCAGACTTCCAATGCAGAGGATGAGGTTTGATCCCCGGTTGGGGAACTAAGGTTCTGCATGCCATGTGGCAGGGTCAAAAATAAAATGAAAGACACATTCCATGGGGGGAAAGAACATTTAAAAAATAAGCAAAAGAAAAAATGGAAATAATGGTTGAGAGAAAGATCATAGACTCAAGATGAGACAATATGGATTCAGGAGAAGGGCTTGGCTTTGGAAAGGGGCTGACTAAGCAGAACTAGCATAACCTCTGTAGTGGATTTAAGTAATCTCCAAGAGAAATGTCCATTTCCACACCCTCAGTATTTGTGATGTGACCTTAATTAGGAACAAGATCTTGGCAGCTATAATTAAGGATCTTCAGATGAGGTCATTGTGGATTTAGAGTGTGCCCTAAATCCAATATAGTGTTCTTAAAGAGAAAGAAGAGGGACATTTGAGGTGTGCAGACACAGAGGAGACCCAGAGGGGTAAAAAGCCATTCAAGACAGAGGCAGGGACTAGACTTGTGTCCCAAGCCAAGGACAGCAGAGCCACCAGAGGCTGAAAGAGGCAGAGCGGGAATCTCCCCTAGCGCCTTTGAGAGAGGATGGCCCAGCTGACACCTTCCTTTCCGGATTCTGGCCTGCAGAACTGGAGAGAATACATCTCTCATCTGCCACCCAGTGGGTGGCAGTTTGTTATGGCAGCGCTAGGAAACTGGTGCAGCCTCCAAACTTCAGGTTAGCATTAATCCAGTGGAGTGAGCTAACCTGAAATACACTGACGCAGTTCAGAGATGGGTCTTCACCTGTGGGTTTGGTTAGGAATCCGGTCAGCCTCGTAAACCCTTATCCCTGGAGCAACACCCTTGGCCATTAGCCTCAGGCTCGAATTTGCCCTCAGTCCACTTGCCAGCCTCTGCTTAGCCTGCTGCTGCCTTCTGTTGCCCTGGTTGGTGTTTCTCCCTGGGCACCCAACTCTCATCCCAGTCACTTTAGTTTCAAAGTATTAAATCCTCTAGTTTCTTTCTCCAAACTGTGAAATTTATATGAAAATCCCATTAAAGGCACATTTTATTATAATAGATATGTATATATAATAGCATGTGCCTTTTATTCACTACCTCTTTAACTGGATATATATATATATTTATTTATTCATGATCTCTTTAATATAATATATATATTCATATATATGTCTAACCCTAAACCCTATTATAGTAGATTTCTCCTGGGCACCTACACAAGCATTTATTCTCATGGTTGATCTGACTTGCTGCTGATTCTTACCATTTACATTCAAGTTTTTCAGTTCCTCCCTATTAAATATGGCACCAATTACAGCATAATGAGGTGCTGAGTATCATTTATTCAAATCATCTTTTCTCCCTAGCTGGGATTCAAAGGATATTGAATTAATTTATATTAATCCTATGTACCCAATTAATTAAGAAGTTCCCAACTTAGAATCTGGAGAAGGAAATGGCAACCCATTCCAGTATGCTTGCCTGGAGAATTCCATGGACAGAGAAGCCTGAAAGACTGCAGCCCATCGGGTTGCAGACTCGGGCACAACTGAGAGACTAAGACTAACCTAGAATCACTATAGTTCATCAGTTCAGTCCAGTCGCTCAGTCATGTCTGACTCTTTGTGACCCCANTGAGCGACTTTTACTTTCAAGGCTTTTGAATTGTATACTATCAGTGATAGGAAATTTAAAAGACACTGACAACATTCCAGTGCCTTGAAGCTCCAGATACCCAGGTCTTTCTATAAAACCTGTATTTCAGAAGTGAGAGACTGGTGTCGATCTGTGCTGGGAATTTATGCTTTATGAGTTTTGTATTCTTTGCTTTATGGTTAATAAAATTCAGACTGGGAGCTGAGGAAAGCTGTTGACTTAAAACATCAAATCACATCAAAAGCTTTTCCTTTCAGTCCCAATTTACTGAGCTTTCTACTTATGTATTATGGAAAAAGCTATCTTGAGCTATGTCACGGTTTCATTCAATTACAGAAAACTTTGCCGAACGTGACAGCCTTTCAAAGATCCTTATAAAAGGAAGTACTTAATCAGTATCAATATTCTTGGCTCAGGTCTCAGGGAAGGGGGAAAAGGGAGGCCAAACTAACATCTGGTGAAGGATGGAGAAGGGGGTGAGAAGCAAGAGACATCAACGAAAGAGAAAAATTCAGAGCAGCATTGTCCAATAGAAATGTCACATAAAGTGCAAATATAAGGCACAGATGCAATTTTAAAAGCTGTAGAAGCCACACTGAGAAAAAGTAAAAAGAGGTGAAAACAAAATATGTGTTTATTAACAAATAAACAAAATGTGGTAGATACATACAGTGGAATGCTATTCAGTTCTAAAAAAGGAAGGGCATCCTGATATATGGAATAACATGGATGAACCTTGAGGGCCTTATGCTAAATGAAATATCAGTCACAAAAGGACAAATACTGTATGATTCCACTCATATGTGGTACCTGGCGTGATCAAATTCATAAAGACAAAAAGTAGAAGAACGGTTGCTAGGGGCTGCAAGAAGGGGAAATGGGAAGTTGTTGAATGGGTACAGAGCACCAGTCTTGCAGGATCAAAAGAGTTCTGGAGATTGGTCATAAAACAATGAGAATATACTTAACATTACTGAGCTGTACCCTGAAAAATGGTTAAGATGGTCAATTTTATGTTATGTATATTTTACCACAATTTTAAAAAAAGGTCTTTACCTTTTAAAAGAGGTAAATTTATTAAGAATTTTAAGAATATATTTTATTTCTATATAAAATATAAACATCTTTTATATAGAAAATAATATTTTAAGAATATATTTTATTAAGATACAATTAATAAAATATATTCTTAATATATGTAACCCATTATATCCAAAACATTATCATTTTAACATGTAATCAATACAAATTTATTGGCATAGCCTATACTTTCTAATACTACGCCACTGAGACCTGACGCATAGTTTAACACAGCGTAGTTCAGTTTGAACTCAGCACAGGTCAAGCGATCTATGCTACACTGTGGCTAATGGCTACCCCAGTGGACAATGCAGGTCTAGAGCAGCAGTTCCCAACCTTTTCAGCACCAGAGACCAGTTTTGCGGAAAACGGTTCTTCCATGGACCTGGGAGCGGTGAGGATGGTTTCAGGATGATTCGAGAGCTTTACATTGGTTGTGCACTTTGTCATTGAAGTACATCAACTCACTTGCCATTGTAAAGCCTGCCACCAAATGTAGCTTAATTGCCACTGATAGCTTAAACACACTGATAGGGTTTTGATATGAGTCTAACCACTTGATTTATTATGGTCTCTGTGCGGTCAAACCTCTCTGCTAATGATAATCTGTGGCATCATGACCCCAGCTCCACCTTAGATCTTCAGGTGTTAGAACCTTATCAGGAGATCTCAGTCTAGATCCCTCACATGCACACTCCACAGCAGGGTTCCAGCTCTTCTGAGAATCTCATGCTGCTGCGGCTCTCTTAGG
Source organism: Raphicerus campestris (assembly GCA_006410735.1). Lineage (NCBI taxonomy): Eukaryota > Metazoa > Chordata > Mammalia > Artiodactyla > Bovidae > Raphicerus > Raphicerus campestris. The sequence continues at coordinate 286,163 of SJYW01000908.1, read as the reverse complement.
AGGGAGCTCAGATGGCAATGTGAGCGGTGGGGAGCAGCTGCAAATACTGAAGAAGCTTCTTCACCGGCTTGCCTGCCACTCACCTCCTGCCTGTGTGGCCCAGTTCCTGACAGGCCATGGTCTGGTACCCCGATCTGGAACACTGAATAAAGGCAGAGTCCCTCCCGGGATTCCAGTCTTTTCCTTACAAGTGTACCAATGGCTTCCTTCATCATGATACTTTTTTTCAGCGGCTTCTTGCTTTAGAAACTTGCCTTTGACAGCCTGATTAGGAGGAGAGTTTTGGGGGAGAACCGATACATGTATATGTCAGGCTGAATCCCATCGCTGTTCACCTGAAACTATCACAGTTTTGTTAATCAGCTATGCCTAGTACAAAATAAAAAAGTTTAAAAAAGGAAAGGAACTTGCCTTTGAGGCAGTGCAGGCGTGAGCTGAGACCTGTTTCTTGTGCAGCATCATGGTGGTTCTCGAAGCCGTCCCAGGATTCTAAACCCAAAGAGATGAGAGGAGGCCCGGGAGCCCACCTCCACGGCCCCAGGAGCCCTTTGGTTGTGGGTGCTCTGGCCCCAATCCAGTGCTAACTCGTTGGTACATTAGTGATAACAGATGTCAGAGGGAGGCTCTGTGACCTTGGGTAAGTTGTATAACATCTTGGAGCCTGAGTTTCTTCACTGGCGAAGTAGAGATAAGGATAGTGGTCATCCTATGTTGCTATTGTGAGTATTAACTCAAAATGCACAAACAAAACATTGGTAAAAGGGACTGAGTGAAAGTCGCTCAGGCATGTCCACCTCTTGAGACCCCATGGACTCTTTGTGAGTCCATGGGATTCTCCAGGCCAGAATACGGAGTGGGTAGCCATTCCCTTCTCCAGGGAATCTTCCCAACCCAGGTCTCCCGCACTGCAGGCAGATTCTTTACCAGCTAGGACAAAAGGGACTGGTGTATATTAAATAGTGGCTTGGTTATAAAAACCTCCATCATCTTTGTTATTATTATTACAGCTCATTTTAGCTGCAGAGTCTTGTTTTAACATTCTCTTAGATTTTCAATCATTCCCATGGGAATGACTTGAGGATTAAAAACACAAAATCTGCAGCTCAACTTCTTGGGCTCATGTTGTGGTCTTGATACTTTCAAGTGGCCTGAGACTCTTCCGCTGTTTCAATGCTCCCTCATTCTGAGCCTTGACCCTACACTTCCTCCATTATAATCTGCCTGTCTCTTAGTTTTCAAATCAGTAAAATGGGAGTAATAATAGAAAACATTGCATAGGATTAAAAGCATTGATGTAGATACACCCTTAAAGCATGTCCTAACATACATGACAAAACTTAGAGAAACGTGTTTGCAGCAGGAATTAAGCAGATACTACATTTGCTCTTCCAGAGTATAAGCCTGCAGGAAAGTTAAACCTTCAACCAATAACACAATAAAGAATAAAGAGTGGTATCACATAGGAACTCCTTATTGATGTCTCTCTTAAATACATGTGCTACAATTGGAAAGCTTCTTGTCCTTTCCTTAGCAGACCAAAGCTTTATTCTCCCTAGAATAAAGACCATGAGCACACCATTTCTCCCCCCGTCCAGCATCTGAAGCAGTAAAGCCTCCTTTTCTTCTCAGGCCATTGTTCCTTCACTTCTCCTTCAACTCTGACGTGCCAGGGGCCCACCAGTTTTGTGACGCAATACTGCCTGTATTAAGCCCTTATGCACTTAGTAGCGCTTCTAAAACCCCCACATTTATCAAACCCACTTATCTGTGGGCAAGAAATTCCCACTCCCAAGACACTGTCAGTCTCTTTTTGCATAGGTCAGGACGGGCAAATACATGCTGAGTTTCTGTGTGGCTCCCACTGGGTACTCTTGGCCTTTGCACAAATAATTACAAAATGAACAAAAGAGATTAGCACTGAAGCAATTTATGGGAAGCTACACAGGAGGTCAGAATCGCACTGATTAATCTCCAGATTGACCAGATACATGGGTAACATAAAAGAAAAAATAAATTGTTGGCAAAATTGTCCTTATGGGAGGTAAGCACTGAGAAAGGAGTGTTCCGACTGCTCTTAATTTGATCAGAGTTGACATTCAGCCCTGTCTGGCTCCTGTCATTAAAGCACGTACATTCCAGAGAAGTACTCCCAGCAGTGGAGACCTTCAAACGCGCTCCTTTCTTTCCCAACAAGCTTAGCCAGTCGTCACCTTCCCAAGAGCCCCATTCCCCCTTCTCAGTCAGGCCTTCATCTCACATCCCGAGAATCCAGGGTTCTGCCACTGCCCTGGCTTTGATAGGGTTGGGGAGGAGATGGGAAGGGCCGAGGAGTCTGATGGACTTGAGTTCCAGGGCTTAAAGGGAATCCTGAGCTGGCTTCTCCCACACTCAAACTGTGACCACTGTTCATCTTTCTCAGGAACTCTTGGTACAGGATGGAGAGCTTCTGCCCACCCGTTCTTCACCCACAGAGACAAAAAGGGGAGGCTGTGAACTTAGGTGCTCACGGGGATCGTTGACAGAGCTGATGAACTGCAGGCTTGCCCTAGGGAAGCCCTGCACTGCCTAGCTTAATAGGACTCAAAACAAACTCAAAACAAAATAAAACAAACCAAACAAAAAAAACAAANAAATCAGTAAAATGGGAGTAATAATAGAAAACATTGCATAGGATTAAAAGCATTGATGTAGATACACCCTTAAAGCATGTCCTAACATATATGACAAAACTTAGAGAAACGTGTTTGCAGCAGGAATTAAGCAGATACTACATTTGCTCTTCCAGAGTATAAGCCTGCAGGAAAGTTAAACCTTCAACCAATAACACAATAAAGAATAAAGAGTGGTATCACATAGGAACTCCTTATTGATGTCTCTCTTAAATACATGTGCTACAATTGGAAAGCTTCCTGTCCTTTCCTTAGCAGACCAAAGCTTTATTCTCCCTAGAATAAAGACCATGAGCACACCATTTCTCCCCCCGTCCAGCATCTGAAGCAGTAAAGCCTCCTTTTCTTCTCAGGCCATTGTTCCCTCACTTCTCCTTCAACTCTGACGTGCCAGGGGCCCACCAGTTTTGTGACTCAATACTGCCTGTATTAAGCCCTTATACACTGAGTTAGTAGCGCTTCTAAAACCCCCACATTTATCAAACCCACTTATCTGTGGGCAAGAAATTCCCACTCCCAAGACACTGTCAGTCTCTTTTTGCATAGGTCAGGACGGGCAAATACATGCTGAGTTTCTGTGTGGCTCCCACTGGGTACTCTTGGCCTTTGCACAAATAATTACAAAATGAACAAAAGAGATTAGCACTGAAGCAATTTATGGGAAGCTACACAGGAGGTCAGAATCGCACTGATTAATCTCCAGATTGACCAGATACATGGGTAACATAAAAGAAAAAATAAATTGTTGGCAAAATTGTCCTTATGGGAGGTAAGCACTGAGAAAGGAGTGTTCTGACTGCTCTTAATTTGATCAGAGTTGACATTCAGCCCTGTCTGGCTCCTGTCATTAAAGCACGTACATTCCAGAGAAGTACTCCCAGCAGTGGAGACCTTCAAACGCGCTCCTTTCTTTCCCAACAAGCTTAGCCAGTCGTCACCTTCCCAAGAGCCCCATTCCCCCTTCTCAGTCAGGCCTTCATCTCACATCCCGAGAATCCAGGGTTCTGCCACTGCCCTGGCTTTGATAGGGTTGGGGAGGAGATGGGAAGGGCCGAGGAGTCTGATGGACTTGAGTTCCAGGGCTTAAAGGGAATCCTGAGCTGGCTTCTCCCACACTCAAACTGTGACCACTGTTCATCTTTCTCAGGAACTCTTGGTACAGGATGGAGAGCTTCTGCCCACCCGTTCTTCACCCACAGAGACAAAAAGGGGAGGCTGTGAACTTAGGTGCTCACGGGGATCGTTGACAGAGCTGATGAACTGCAGGCTTGCCCTAGGGAAGCCCTGCACTGCCTAGCTTAATAGGACTCAAAACAAACTCAAAACAAAATAAAACAAACCAAACAAAAAAAACAAACAAAAAAGCAAACTCTGAAAAAAGCGACCTTAGGAAACTTTTTATGGTTCCTAATTTAGAGGGGGTGGGAATCTAATGTGCATAAGACTCTAGATCAGTTGATATTTACAGATGATTTGGGGCAATGGAAATATGTTTCAGAGAACAGTTTGGTAATAGGCAGGAAAAGCCACTAAAATGTTCATATTTTTTGCTCACTAATATCACTGTTGGGAATTCATTCTCAACCAATATTTTTAAGAAAGAGAAGTAAAACTGCTTTATGCAGAGAACATATTCAGAGTGGTATTATAATTACGGGAAAGCTAGAAGCAATTTAAACAGTCAACAGTTGCTGAAACAGATCATGGCAGATCCCCTTAACAGATTAATCCATTTAATCCAGCCACAATTAGCCATCTGTGTGAAACTACTGGAAGATGGGGAAGTGTTTATGGAATAATACTTGGAAACCATGAGCATAAATGAATACATCTAGACTGTAGTTACAATTGTGTCAAAAATGCATGCTTGGACAAAGCCTGAGAGCACAGAGGAGAACCAGAGGTGATACAAAGTTGAGTTCAGGAAAAAAAATCTTAAAACCCCACTTTTTAATGTTTCCTCAGTGATAGCAGAAATAAATGATAACAAAGCATAGACATCAGGGTGCTCTTCTTGCCTCATTTCCTTGCTTTCCTTGGTTGCTTAAATTCAATTCTCCCAACCTGGATGCCAAGGCATACCACTGTGCCATGGAAGGGTTCCAAATAGCACGATGTCCCACCTATTGGACTTTCTCCACTGGGATGGCCACTCGAGCCCCCCTAAGCCATTAATCCCCAGCTTTGAGTCACCTTGTCTCTTTCCTCGGGGAGGCAAAGTGTGGGAAAGGTCAGAAAGCGTGGCCTGGTTGAGAGGACTCCCCATGAAGCGCATCCCCTGGTTCATTCACCACACACAGCCATGGCAGCTCAGGAGCTGGGCCCTGGCCCTCCAGCTAGGGAATTCAGTCCTTCGCCCCAGCATCACTGACTGCTCTCCTCCCGACCAAGCCTCAGTGTGCAGGGCCTCTGACTCTTCTGCCTTCATCATGCACAGCTGCTCAAAGCCTGTGTTTAGGAAAGGCGACGCTGTGTCCCTCCTAGGGAGGATGAACTTGCATGTATTTACTGCAGATACTCAAACATACAAACACTCAGCATGACAGGCGCAGCCACATCAAAGCTTCTAAAGAGAGAAAGAAGGAAGCAGGGATGAGAAAGCAAACTGCACACAAGCACCTGTGTCCTCCCATCACCAGAAGACATCACGCCCAGGTGTGCTTTGGCTCCGCACATTATTTAGTATCAGTAACCCAAAGGCATTAACCAGTTCCTGATGCTGCAACAACCTGCTGCACCACGGCTTGAAAGCAACAACATTCTCTCCTGCCCTTTTTCAGCATCACTCGATCCCGTGTTCCCAGTAAATGTCAGAGCTTGGCTAAACAAGCAAACAAAAAACTTTTCCCAAAGTTCAAGATCCATGCTGTCAGCCCTGAGAGACCTGCTGAGCAGAGGCACGAGGTACACCCCATGTTTCCCATCCTGAGGCTTTGCTCACTGAACTCTTTGAACAGTACACCTGAGAGGTTAAATTGTGTCGGATCTGGTGCTGTTTAATGCAGACAGTTCCGGCTGAGAGAGATGCAGAAGTCACCCTGGCTGCTTTGTGGTTAGCGGGGAGTAAACACCCCTACAGAAAGGTAGCTCAGTGCCAAAGGAATGGAGATCTGCACACCTGCAAAAGAAACTTGGGAAAGAAAACCTCTTGGGAAAGAAAAGGAGCCCTTCCACTCAGGAATCCTCTCTCAGGCTGCGCTTTCTGCTGTGTAACCCACTCTCAAGAATGGAGAATAGGGAAGAAAAAATGAAAACCAAACCAAAACAATCCCCACCTGCTGCTTACGTGTGTTATGATCAGCGGAGAAAATGCAAGTGCGTGTGAGCCCACTCTTGCACCTCCTTTGGCAGAGGAGAGCAGATCCCCAAGGCACTTGTTAATTGTGTAAACCATCTCCCATCCTCAGCCATACAGAGAGCCCCAGCGCACACATGCACGCCCACCTCACAGCCAAGCCCCCTCCCCAGCATTCCTTTCCCAGCTGCAGAGAAAGCACAAAATGCTACTCACATGTGGCAGCTTCAGCTTCCCTTTTCTTCTCCCCAGTCTGAGCACTGGCTCCGGATGCTGCTGCTGCTGCTTTTCCTGTTGCAAGTGAAACAAACCTTCATCGACAGAGATGGTTTTTCTCTGGGCTGCTTTGTCTGAGGTTCCCCAGATGAACACCGACGCGCTTATGTCATTATCCGACTTCGATAGCTCCCCTAACACAGACAGGGCTTTGGGGCTGTCATCTTCCACTGGCTGGGCTTCTGCTGAGAGAAACAACAGACCTGAAACTGACAACTGATCGCATCAAAACACTCCAGGGGATGGCAACCCAAGACTACGAAGTAACGTGTTAGCTTGCAGGGATACCATGTACAGCCGAGGATCATCTGTCTTCCACTGGCACTGCAAGTCTGACCAAGTGGAAGAGACATTATTTATGAACTTACAGCTTCCAGAATGTCTCCAAGTGAAGCCATATGGGCATTATAAAGCCTGGTGTTGCAGAAGGACCCTGCAAACCTTGGACGTGCTCAATATGGGTAAAATCAATCAGGGGGCAATGTAATTTGGTGGTTAAAAGTAGAAAGTCTGTCTAAAAGACAGGTACAAATGTGAGATCCATCACTTGTCAGCTGTGTGAATTTGGGCAAAGTCCTTTTCCTTTATGAGTCTCTTCAGCTTCACATTCGAGTTACCTATACTTACCCTGTAGGAAACGTGCAGGAAGTGAGACGGTATATATAAATTAACAAGTTCAGTGCAAGGTAGGCACCCATAAGAGAAATAAAGATCCCTTGCACAGTAGTAGTGTTTCTTCACTTCAATAACTCCTCATCTCTTGGTAAAGAACTTTGTGTACGTATTGTAAAACATCAGGACAGTCCCAAAGGTCCACATAATCCCTTGCTTCCTCAGAGGAAACAGATTTAGGTTAGCTCTGATTTTCAGGTCTCAAGCCTGTCAGATGCCAGCATGTCCGTTTTTCAGATAAGGGAAAGGGAGCCACTGATAAAAATTGCTCAGCGAGGGCAAGCCACTGCCTTTCACTGCTGTTGTTACCAATCCAAAAGGGATTGGCTTCTTGGTGAGTTTTTAGTCAGAGACAACACTAAGGAAAATTATCATACAAAGTGAAGCTTTCATTTGCAGCAAATAAGGATGTCATGGGGAGTCATTTCCCAAAGCCATGGCTCCCTGTCAAGGAAAGGGTAGTTCTTTTATTAGGGCAAGGGATGAATATTTAAGCAGGAAAACTTTTAAATGTCTGTATTTTTAATTGGAGGATAGCTGCCTTACGATATTGTGTTGGGTTCTGCCATATGTCAACATGAATCAGCCATAAGTATACGTATATCCCTTCCCTCTTGAAACTTCGTCCCACCCCTCTAGGTTGTCACAGATCACTGAATTTGAGCTCCCTGCATCATACAGAAAATTCCCATTGGCTGTTTAATTTTGCATATGGCAGTATGTATGTTTCAGTGATTCTCTCCCAACTCATCCCACCTTTTGCTTCTCCGTGTGCACAAGTCTCTTCTCTATGTCTGCATCTCCACTGCTGTCCCGAAGGTTAGGTTTGTCAGTCCCATCTTTCTATAATCCATATATACCCATTAACATATGATATTTGTCTTTCTCTTTCAACTTACTTCATTTGGCATAATGGGTTCATCTAGAACATCGTTAGAACTGAGTCAAATGTGTTCCTTCTTATGGCTGAGTAATATTCCATTGTGTATATGTACCACGGCTTCTTTATCCATTCATCTGTCAATGGACATCTAGGTTGCTTTCATATCCCAGCTATTTTAAACGGTGCTGCAGTGAACACTGAGCTACATGTGTCTTTTTTGATTATAGTTTCCTCAGACTATGTGTCCAGTGGTGGGACTGTTGGTTCTTAGGGTAGTTTTGGGCCTCCCAAGTAGTGCTAATGATAAAAGATATGCTTGCCAATGCAGGAGACATAAGAGACATGGGTTCAAGCCCTGAGTCAAGAAGAGCCCCTGAGTCAAGAAGAGCTCCTGGAGGAGGGCATGGCAACTCTCTCCAGTATTCTTGCTTGGAAAATAACATAGACATGCCAAGCTACAGTACATAGGATCGCAAAGAGTAAGACACAGCTGAAGCAACTTAGTACCCACACAGAGCAGCTTTATTCTTAGTATGTAAAGGAATTGCCACGCTTTTCTCCATAGCAGCTGTATCAATTACATTCCCACCAACAGTGCAAAAGTGTTCTCTATTCTCCACACCCTCTCCAGCATTTATTGTTTATAGATTTTTTTTGATGATGGCCATTCTGACCGGTGTGAGGTGATGCCTCATTTTAGTTGTGATATGCATTTCTCTAACAGTGAGCGATACTGAGCATCTTTTCACGTTTATTAGCCATCTGTATGTCTTTGGAGAAATGTCTGTTTAGGTTTTCTGCCCACTTTTGGATTGCATTATTTGATATTTTAGTATTGAGATGAAGGAGCTGCTCATATATTTTGGAGATGAATCATTTGTCCGTTGTTTCACTTGCTATTATATTTTCCTATTTTGAGGCTTGTCTTTTCACCTTGTTTGTAGTTTCCTTTGCTGTGAAAAAGCTTTCAAGTTTAATTAGGTACCATTTGTTTATTATTATTTTTTATTTCCTTACTCTAGCAGGTGGATCATAGCAGATCTTGCTGTGGTGTATGTCAAGGAGTGTTCTGCCTATGTTTTCCTTGAAGAGTTTTACAGTTTCTGGTCTTATATTTAGCTCTTTAATCCATCTGAGATTATTTGTGTGTGTGTTGTTAGGAAATATTCTAATGTCATTCTTTTACATTCAGCTGTCCAGTTTTCCCAGCACCACTTAGAGAAGAGACTGTTTTTTCTCCATTGTATATTCTTGCCCCCTTTGTCAAAGATAAGGTGCCCATAAGTGCATGGGTTCCTCTGGGCTTTCTATCTTGTTCCATTGGGCTATATTTCTGTTTTTGTGCCAGTACCATGCTGTTTTGATGAATGTAGCTTTGTAGTATAGTCTGAAGTCAAGCAAGTTGATTTTTCCAGCTCCATTCTTCCTTCTCAAGATTGTTTTGGCTATTTGGAGTCTTTTGTGTTTCTATACAAATTGTGAATTTTTTGGTTCTAGTTCCATGAAAAATACCATTGGGAGTTTGATAGGAATTGCATCAAATCTATAGATTGCTTTGGCTAGTATGGTCACTTTCACAATATTGATTCTTCCCATCCAGGATCATGGTATATCTCTCCACCTGTTTGTGTCATCTTTGATTTCTTTCATCAGTGATTTATAGTTGTCTGTGTACAGGTCTTTTGTCTTTTTAGGTAGGTTTATTCCTACATATTTTATTCTTTTTGTTGCAATGGTGAATAGGATTGTTTCCTTAACTCCTCTTTCTGATTTTTCATTGTTAGTGTATAAGAATGTAAGGGATTTCTGTGTATTAATTTTATATCCACAAGCAGAGAAGTTTTGTCATTACAATGAAGGTAGGCAAAATCTTGTGTGTGTGGTTTGGAAATAAGCTTCTTCATACATTCTATATGTTAATGGGGCTTAAGCTCCAACTGGGGAGGAGAGTTTGGCATTGAAATGAAGCAAAGGTAACTTTTGGACATTCTGGTTTGTCTCAACAAGCTCTAGTCTTGTGGTCAAGCTCAAGGTTTGAACCTATCAGAAGGCTCTTGATAACATATCATCTTGGAGCTGTCTGTCCCTGAAAAGAAACAACTCAAAAAACAGCACTGGGTACTTTCTGCACTAGGGTTCCTAAGGAACACAATGGCCTCTCTGCATCTTACTCTGCATGAACCACTCAAGGACAGGGCCTGGTCAATGATCCTTTCCTTTTGAAACAGACTTGTGGAAACAGAATGGGAATCTTCTTTCCCTGAAGGGTTTCTTTTAGGAGAGTTGGGATTTATAATGATTGATAGACTATGATGAGGGGGTCCTCAGTAGAGAAATGTGTACTCATTTTAAAGAATAAAAGAGAATATGTCCAAGTGAAGAGAAAATCCAGACCATTACTGCCCAGTGAACCCCTGGGGCATTCTAGTCCTAACTTGGTTTTCCCAGTTGAGAACATTGCTGTTCAGAAGCTGGTTTCATCTCTCATTTCACTGATTCATCTCCCATTTCACCACCTGCAAAGAAGAATGCCTGAGCAAATGCCAATTGCTGTGTGCAGGGATTTTTACCCTTCTGGTGTAGTTTCAGTGAAGCCAACATCAAATACACCCAGGGATGGCAAAGGGATCAGCCCAGTCTATCATGTTCCATGTCACCCTACAAAGGTTGTTAGATGGATAGAAGTCCCCCATTTGGGTCCCAGCCATAAGCCACTGCTCTTTAGGTGAATCAGAGTGGATGAACAAATGGTAAGAACCTGGATTAGAGCATTTGCTGATAAAAGCTTCATCCATGGGTTTGATGACCATCTAAGATATGAAGGGAACACTGGGGAGAAAAGGAAATAACTAGTTAACCAAGTTCCAAACTGGTTCCTTGAAAGAGCCTAGAAAGTCTCAACCACATCCTGCAAACATGGAAGGACCATTCTGTGAGGAATGTGTGTCAAGTACTTAGCATCATCTGCTACATTATAAATGCTCAATAAATGTTAATAATCAGTAACAATACCAGTAATAACCAATAAGGAGCAGGTGAAGGAATTTCTATAATTTGAGGTCATAAATTGTATGAGGNTCTACTGCATTATAAATGCTCAATAAATGTTAATAATCAGTAACAATACCAGTAATAACCAATAAGGAGCAGGTGAAGGAATTTCTATAATTTGAGGTCATAAATTGTATGAGGCATGACACTAGCCTTTTACTACGTTGTCTCATTCAATTCTCACAACCACCTTGGAAGAGAGAGATTATAATACCATCATGAACAAGGAGGTGGAGGCATAGGAACTTCAACAGTCAGGAGAGAATGTTCACAAAGTCCTACCACCACACTTACCCAACTACCTGTATCTATGCCTGTAGACACATATCTATCTATGCATATCTATCTAGGCATATCTACGCCATGCTCCCCTCTGGTTACTGGGTCCATTTTTCCAAAAGTTACCTCCGCTATTCAAGGAGGTTACTGCAGCAATATGCCTGTGTCTTTCCTTCACCATTAGTTTTTTCTCCTGTAGCACTCAATTTTCAATGCCTTTATGCTATTTGTCATCCTATATTTAAAAGACATCTTCAGCTGATCCCATATCCCCCTCCANTCTACGCCATGCTCCCCTCTGGTTACTGGGTCCATTTTTCCAAAAGTTACCTCTGCTATTCAAGGAGGTTACTGCAGCAGTATGCCTGTGTCTTTCCTTCACCATTAGTTTTTTTCTCCTGTACCACTCAATTTTCAATGCCTTTATGCTATTTGTCATCCTATATTTAAAAGACATCTTCAGCTGATCCCATATCCCCCTCCAGTTTACATCTGTTTATGTGCTCTCCTATAATAGCAAAGATTCTATTGAGAAGTGTCAGCACTCATTGTTTCAAGCCTCCTTCTCCCCTGAACTCACATCAATTCAGTTTTTACTGCTGTCTCTCCACCCAGCTGCTGTCATCATTCACCAACAGCCTCCACACATCTATGTTGGTCCTCATCTTAATTTGACCACCATCAACTTACAGGTTACTCTATTCCTCTTGGAACACTTTCTTCAGTTGGTTCCTAGGTCCCCACGTTACCCTGGCTTTCCTTCCCTCTTACTGTTTGTCCCTTCCAAGTTTTTCATGTGAGTTCCCTTCTAGCTATTGTAGAGACATTACTAGGAAGGGGCTTAGAAGCTCAGACTCTGAAGCCAGATAGTCCATGTTGGAATTCTGGCTATGCAACTCAGCAAGTACATGATATTGGATAAGTTACTCTTTCTCTCATTTTCCTAATCTACAAAATAAGGGTACTATTAATGATAGTACTTACTTATTAAAGTACTTATTAAAAATAGTACTTTATGGAGTTGTCATGGAAAATAAGTAAATTCATATGTGAAAGCACTCAGAGCAGGGTCTATCAGTTCAGTTCAGTTCAGTTCAGTCGCTGAGTTGTGTCCGACTCTTTGCGACCCCATGAATCGCAGCACGCCAGGCCTCCCTGTCCATCACCAACTCCCAGAGTTCACTCAGACTTACGTCCATCGAGTCTGTGATGCCATCCAGCCATCTCATCCTCTGTCATTCCCTTTTCCTCCTGCCCCAATCCCTCTCAGCATCAGAGTCTTTTCCAGTGAGTCAGCTCTTCACATGAGGGGGCCGAAGTACTGGAGTTTCAGCTTTAGCATCATTCCTTCCAAAGAAATCCCAGGGCTGATCTCCTTCAGAATGGACTGGCTGGATCTCCTTGCAGTCCAAGGGACTCTTAAGAGTCTTCTCCAACACCACGGTTCAAAAGCATCAATTCTTCGGCGCTCAAACTTCTTCACAGTCCAACTCTCACATCCATACATGACCATAGGAAAAACCATAGCCTTGACTAGACGGACCTTAGTCGGCAAAGTAACATCTCTGCTTTTGAATATGCTATCTAAGTTGGTCACAATTTTCCTTCCAAGGACTAAGCATCTTTTAATTTCATGGCTGCAATCACCATCTGCAGTGATTTTGGAGCTCCCCAAAATAAAGTCTGACACTGTTTCCACTGTTTCCCCATCTATTTCCCATGAAGTGATGTCTATGGTACATAGTAAGCACTTTCTGAGCATTTTTTTTATACCCACATCTCAATTCCGGTGCCTAAGGGCTCAGCCCTTGGGCATCTCTCTTCTCTGGTGATCTCATTCTGTCTTGTTGCTCTAAACAATGTGGCAAGGCAGATTTAAATCTACAGTCAGGACCTCTCCTGTACAAAGTAGACCCAATGATCTAATTAGTATCTTCTCTTACATGTCTAATGAGTATCTCAAAGTCAATATATCCAAAACCAAATACCTGGCTTTCTCAACTACCTTGTACCTCCCACTGTTTTTATCTCAGTTAATGATAACTCCATCCTTCCAATTTTCAGGTCCAGATCCTCTTAACACTTGGAGCTGGCTTATACCACTCCTCTGCTTAAAACTCTTCAAAAGCTTCTCCTATCACTTGGGAAAAAAAGACTAGTGTTCTTATTGACCAGCAAGGTCCATTCCTCTGCATTCTGTCTTCTTATACCTCTTTGGGCTCACTCCCTATTACTCTTTCCATCACTGCCAATGCCCTAGACAGACAGTCTTCTTGACACTCTTTAAGGAACATCACATTCACCCCACTCCAGTGCTTTGAACTTGCCATTTTCTATGCCTGGAGCATTCTACTTGTGTCTACTTGATTCATTTCTTAACTCTTCCCAGTGTCACTTTCTCAGTGGCACATTCCCTGATCACTGTGTTCAAAACGGCTCTCTTCTCTGAACTCCCTATTTCCTAACCATATCACCACCAATAACATACTATATATTTCCTATGTGTCTGTGTGTGTGTGTATATTACTTGTCTTCCAAAGTCTCCCTTTATGAGAATGTAAGTTTGATGAGAGTAGGGTTTTCTCCTCTTTTTCTCACTGCTGTTCACCAAGTACCTAGAATAGAGCCTGCATCATATAGGTGCTCATTACGTATTTCTTCACTTGATGGATGGAATTAAGAGGATTAAACCTCTCACCAGTGGCTGCAGAGTTAACAGATGATAGAATTGGACTTCTGAAGATTTTTATGCTTGCATATCCCTTGCTCTTGGTGATGCACCACCAGCAGCTCCATCATGGTGCTATGTAAACCACTCTAGACTAAGTGTCCACTAAAGCACTGTTTTAATTTTTAATGACTGGTGGGTCTTATGCTACATTTCAGTAGTTTTAGGCTGCACATCTGTCATTGCTTGCTAACATTTCTATCAACAAAATACTTTGTGAGCTGTGAGTGTATTTTACCAAAAAGAAGAAAAGCCATTTTATTGCTTTGAACAGATTTATTGAAATCAATGGTCTGGCTGAAATGAGGATTTTTCTTATGGTAGATGTCCTTGACTGTTCATTCAAAGATAAAAAGCAGCAGTAGCACTTAAAAAATTTCTTTGGTCCACCAAATTATTTGAGAAATAGTAAACAATGGCTGGGAATAACTGAATTTTTAAAACATGCTTTAGAAATTGTAATTGAGTGCTAACAGGCACCAAAGACTCTGTGATTTGGTTTTAACAACATATGGAAAATTAATTTGTTTTTTGTTTGTAACTTTTCATTTGCTATTTTGAGAACATTCATTCAGTGTAGATGAATCAATCCATTGGGAAGAACTTGCTCATGGGAAGTATGCTAGGAGCCCTTCCATTGGGGGAAATGTCAGTGACATCTGGTTAGGAGTCAAATTCTAGGTTTCATTCTCAGATCTGTCCCTGAGTACCTGGGCATCCTTGGGAAAAGCTCTTCAGGACTCTTGGCTCGATTTCTTTATCAATATAAAGAAGGCTGCACCAGCTTATCTCTGTTATTGTTTCTAGGTCTGAGTTTCGATTAGAACATAAGGTCTGTTTTCAGTTGTGAGGATGGACATGTGCTGTACTGAAACCAAGTGACTGATAACTAAATTTAAGCAGGCAGACTCTGGTTATAAGCAGACCTAACTCACTTGGTCTATATGAGAAAGTATTTGTTCATTCATTTATCAAGTATTTACTATATGTTTACCACTCTGTTACAAGTTGAGTATACAAAGAGAAGTAAATAACAGTCTTTGTTTTAAAAGTTTTCATAGCCTAGCATGGAATGGAGCAAAGCATGAGACAGCTATAATGCTATAATGGTACAAGAAATAGATGAGAGCCATTTGGTTAAGTCTGAGAATTCAGGATAGCTTTTTGGAGGAAATCTTAAACTCAGTCTTGAAGAATGAGAAAAAATGAGAAAAGTAAAAAAGGATGAAATTGGTGGTCCAGAGGGAGAAAGCATCACCTCTCAAGGTGAGAAAGCTGCCAGAACCAAAAAAGTTTAGCCCGCTGAGATGTGGGGATATTAATCTGACTTTATATCTTACTTCTGTTATTCTCTAACAGTGTTAAAGTCCTTGTCTTTGCTCATCAGGGGATAGAGAAAGAGATTTGGGCCTCAGAGTCTGTTCAGCATTTTTGTGTATAAAAGAATGCAAAGGAATTGACTATAGTAAGATCCGTCAGTTATCCTTTCACAACTTTGCTGATGTTGTCCTTGTGTCCTGCCATCCCTGACTCTAACCATTCTGCTGAGTAAGTTACGTCAGTGTATACAACCATTCATAATGTGTTAACGTTCATCCAGTGTGGATGGAAGCAGTCTGAATCATCCTTGTGTGAGGAAATGTTTCATCATAAGGCTTAGGGCTGCACACTCGTGTCAGACATTATGGGCTTGAGTCCTGACTCAAAACAATTTCTTCATCTGTGAAATGGGAGATCTTCCCTGGTGGCTCAGACAGTAAAGCGTCTGTCTACAATGCAGGAGACCCAGGTTCGATTCCTGGGTCGGGAAGATCCCCTGGAGAAGGAAATGGCAATCCACTCCAGGACTATTGCCTGGAAAATCCCATGGTCAGAGGAGCCTGGTAGGCTACAGTCCATGGGGTCGCAAAGAGTCGGACACGACTGAGCGGCTTCATGCATATTACTTATTCAGAGGTTTGTGAATTCAGTAAGAGAACCCATATAAAGCTCTTAGCACAGTGCCTGGCACAGAGGAAGAGCATGACACTTTCCAGTTGTTTACTTCAGGCATTTNCTGGTTAGGAGTCAAATTCTAGGTTTCATTCTCAGATCTGTCCCTGAGTACCTGGGCATCCTTGGGAAAAGCTCTTCAGGACTCTTGGCTCGATTTCTTTATCAATATAAAGAAGGCTGCACCAGCTTATCTCTGTTATTGTTTCTAGGTCTGAGTTTCGATTAGAACATAAGGTCTGTTTTCAGTTGTGAGGATGGACATGTGCTGTACTGAAACCAAGTGACTGATAACTAAATTTAAGCAGGCAGACTCTGGTTATAAGCAGACCTAACTCACTTGGTCTATATGAGAAAGTATTTGTTCATTCATTTATCAAGTATTTACTATATGTTTACCACTCTGTTACAAGTTGAGTATACAAAGAGAAGTAAATAACAGTCTTTGTTTTAAAAGTTTTCATAGCCTAGCATGGAATGGAGCAAAGCATGAGACAGCTATAATGCTATAATGGTACAAGAAATAGATGAGAGCCATTTGGTTAAGTCTGAGAATTCAGGATAGCTTTTTGGAGGAAATCTTAAACTCAGTCTTGAAGAATGAGAAAAAATGAGAAAAGTAAAAAAGGATGAAATTGGTGGTCCAGAGGGAGAAAGCATCACCTCTCAAGGTGAGAAAGCTGCCAGAACCAAAAAAGTTTAGCCCGCTGAGATGTGGGGATATTAATCTGACTTTATATCTTACTTCTGTTATTCTCTAACAGTGTTAAAGTCCTTGTCTTTGCTCATCAGGGGATAGAGAAAGAGATTTGGGCCTCAGAGTCTGTTCAGCATTTTTGTGTATAAAAGAATGCAAAGGAATTGACTATAGTAAGATCCGTCAGTTATCCTTTCACAACTTTGCTGATGTTGTCCTTGTGTCCTGCCATCCCTGACTCTAACCATTCTGCTGAGTAAGTTACGTCAGTGTATACAACCATTCATAATGTGTTAACGTTCATCCAGTGTGGATGGAAGCAGTCTGAATCATCCTTGTGTGAGGAAATGTTTCATCATAAGGCTTAGGGCTGCACACTCGTGTCAGACATTATGGGCTTGAGTCCTGACTCAAAACACTTTCTTCATCTGTGAAATGGGAGATCTTCCCTGGTGGCTCAGACAGTAAAGCGTCTGTCTACAATGCAGGAGACCCAGGTTCGATTCCTGGGTCGGGAAGATCCCCTGGAGAAGGAAATGGCAATCCACTCCAGGACTATTGCCTGGAAAATCCCATGGTCAGAGGAGCCTGGTAGGCTACAGTCCATGGGGTCGCAAAGAGTCGGACACGACTGAGCGGCTTCATGCATATTACTTATTCAGAGGTTTGTGAATTCAGTAAGAGAACCCATATAAAGCTCTTAGCACAGTGCCTGGCACAGAGGAAGAGCATGACACTTTCCAGTTGTTTACTTCAGGCATTTGCACTTACTTAGAAATCCTAAACTAATTTAGTGTTGGGTCACTTGACTTGATGTACTTTCTATATTAAATTATGAAAGTTGGAAGTAAATTGTTAGGCTTTAACTATAATGCAGAAACCATTACTTGAGCAATTGTTAAAACAACCCTATAGGATCTTAGCTTGACAATTTTCAGTTATTGGAGAACCACAGTCAAGACAGACGCATGTTTAGCCAGAGGATTCATGAGCCAAAACTAGGGCTGGATCTGCCAAAAGATGCTTCTTTTCTTAAAGTGACTTGACATTTACAAACTCTTTTTCCATTTGTGTTTCTTAAGGGAAAAAATTTGTCTTCAATTTTATATCCCCAAGACTTAGCCCAGTATATGGCAATCATAGAAAATGGAAAACCCACTCCAGTATTCTTGCCTGGGAAATCCCATGAACAGAGAAGCCTGGTGCGCTAGTCCATGAGGTCGCTAATAGTTGAACATGATTTAATGACTAAACAGCAGCAGCAGCAGGCCACAGCGGCCCCCACTTACACCTTGAAGATATCCAGCTGTGTATGCTCACTCACTACCTATCATTGCAAAGCTACAGGGAATATCTGATGTCACCTCACCATTATCGGATGGGGGCCAGTGTAGCAAGTTGGCAAGACATTGAACCATGGAGAAGAGAGTTGAAAAGGCAGTTTTTTCATCCTCTATGGGACTCTTGAAGCTTCCATGTTTGGGGTTTAAGAGGCTTGCTAAGCCTTTTGCAAGGATTTTTAAGATTTGGTGGGAGTTCATTATGAACAGGCAAAATCCCACAGTCACTGATCTGAGTGCATTCTTCAGAAGGAAAAGAGGACATTTAGAGCTGCACTTACTGAATCTCTGCACCATATCTTCCAATCTAGTACTCTTCCCAGAGAAAATATTCTTTCAGCTAATTCCTATTAATTCTGACTTTCATAAGATATATATGTTAGATTGCTCATTTCTATCAAACTTAATCCAGTATCCTACAGACAATGTCAGATGCTCAATACATTTCTATGGAATAAGTAAAAAAGCACATATGAAAGAATGTTTTTGTTCCCCTGGTTAAACAGGATTCATTTTCCTTCTGTCTCCACAAGAAACAGAATGCATTAAACAATGCAGAGGCCACTTGCTGATGTATTTTAGGCCGGAGGGGCCACTGGCTCTCAGATTTCAGGGCGGATGTGTGGCGCCTCCAGTTTCAGCAGGATGTCACGTTCTTGGTAACAGCATCTGCTGTGCTTCTAACACATGAACACCCAGTGACAAACAGAGCCTCTGCTCTCCCAGGACCTGCGGAGGATGGAGGCGCCATAGCTGGCAGGGATAGAACAAGCCCATATTTCATAACAATTACTCTGGATTATCAGGAAAGGTGGCAACAAAAACTATTAGCAAGTTGGTGGAAAGAAGATTTATGGCTTGGCATCTCAAAGAGGTGACAGGTTTCTCCTCTGATGAAAAATCACTTCTTTGGACCTGAGAAAAGGGCAGGCACCCTGTTCAGCAGATGGGAATCTATCAGGTTAGCTTCGCTTTGGAACAACACTTCGTCTCAATCTAAATGTCCCTGTAACTCCTGAGGACAAATAATTCCTGATTCTCCCAGGGAACGTTGCAAATCCACAGAGCTGAACACAGCACACCGCTGACTCCACGGGCAGGTCTCAGCCCTTATTTGAACTACAGACTGCACTTGATGCTGTTGAATTATCTCTTCCTTCTTGAACCATCCTTTTACTTTTAGGACTGCACTCAGCTTTATTTCTTTATTGCAAACAAAACTATTTTTTGTCGAATTTAATTTTTAATTTTTATCGGGCCATAGTTGACTTATGTTAGTTAACATAATACAATGTTATGTTAGTTTCAGCGGTACAGAAAAGTGAATCTGTGGTATATATGACTTCACTCTGTTTTGATTGTCTCTACCTCACAAGTCCCTCTTCCCAGTTTCCTCTGTGAATTCTGTGTTTCTGCCCGTTTTTTTTACACTGGGGTTCTCCAATATTCCCCTCTCCATCCACACCCTCTCCCTTAGGACGCTCATCCAACCACAGACAATCAAATGACCTCGGAACCCTGTGGAACACACTCTTGACATTGGCGTGTCCGTCTCCCCTGAACTCCAGGCTGATGTGCTGAGCTGTCCACTCTGTCCCTTTGTGGATGGTTACTACACGCATCTCCAGTGAGCACCGAATGTCTGATCCAGCCCCACTCCCACAGCCAAGCTGACTCTGTCTTGAGTAAAAATCGTCTTAGATTTGTCAGATTCTGCGTCGTACAGTCATCCTGGTGTTTCTTTCACATCCCTCTGTAACCCTCATTGCAACGTGATCAGCTCTATGCCCTCACTGCAGCCCGGAGTCTGAGCCCCGTGGCTGTCTCCTGCTGAGGCTGCGAACAAGCCTCGTAATTGGCTGCTTGGCTTCTGCCTGAGACCCTGCACAGCAAAAGGGAGGTTTCTGAAACGTGATTCTGATGCTTAACACAGTCAGAGTGATCTTTTATAGTTCAGGTTCCAGTTCTTGAATCACTCGGAAGAGAGGCCTCAGGACCCCGGTCCCCCTGAGCACACCGCTCACCCTTCACCCCTTCCGGGCTTCCTCTGGCCATCGCTGCCTCCTCCTCGTTCTTAAAACACGTGAGCCAGGCTCCCCACTCAGCCTCGGCACTTGTTTCTTCTGGGGCGTGCGGAGCGCGACACTCTGCTAATGTTCAGAACTCATTCCTTCTCTTTCTCTGTATTTAGTCTCCGTGTTGCCCCTCGGGGGAGCTCTCCTTGGTGTTCCGGTGTAGAAGAGCTTCCTCTCCCACAACAGACAACCGCGTTTCTGCTTTTCTTTCTCGTGAAAGAAGTGCGTATGAGTGGGTGGTAGGGGGAGGAAAGGGGGAGAGAAAAACACAGAGGGGAAGGGGCACACATTAATATTGCAAAATATCATCCAATCAGAGCAAAAACCAGAAAATAAGGAAGAAGAGGAGCCGGTTTCATGATGGATTGGGGGCACACGAAGTGTGGGAGGGCTGGCAGAGCTCCAGGGCAGACATATCCAGTGGTCAGTAGTTTACAAGGTGAAATTCTTCAGGGAACCATGGCACTGAGAACAACGGGACAGGCAGCCTGTCTTGTCAAGATGGGGCTTGACAGACGTGGGAGGAGAGGGCAGCCATCACAGAGCTGAGGGCGGTGTGCATCTGGAAGCTGGCCCCTGATGGCCAACATTGCATCATCACCGTCTCTCATGTGTGCGTGGCACTTCAGAGTTTTGCAATTTGCTTTCATCCATATGCCCTCATGTGACCTTCATGACATGGTGACTTCATCTGATGAGCATCCTATAGCCACATCATAGAGGAGAAACTGTACTCCATGCAAGCCCACAGGAAGGGGAAATGGGGGCCACAGCTGTCGGGAGCAAGTCCCCCAATCTTCCATCACATATCCCCACACTTTCTTTCTCATAGCCATTATTTTAGGATGGTTTGTAACTTGGGGTTCTTAGTGATGGCCTCGGGGAGTCCAGAACTCTCTGAAGTTGTAGGAAGCATTGGGTCTGCATATACACATACATTCTGTTGTTTCTTTTGATTGAAGTTTTCATAGCTTCTATGAGATACTTATGTAGTTATGCCAAAATGATTAAGACCACACCATCAGGACACTGTTCTTTAAAGTGTTTTATCTGGGCCACTGACATAAACAACAATAAGAACAAGAGACAACAACCACGACATTAGTAATATTTGTTAAAAAAAAAAAGTACATCAGTGCTTCCTAGACCTCACCCCAAGTTATTCAGTTGGGTATAGCCAGGAATCTGCATTAAGTGCAGATGTTTCAGGACGTTTTAGGCATGCAAATTGTTGGCTACAGTTGATGTAAAGTAAATCTCCACGTACACACTTAGACTCAGGCCCCCCAGCCTGTGAGTTACAGAACCCTGGCCACCATCAACAGCTTTTCCCCAGGAGGATCAGATTGGCTCTGAGGAGGCCTCCAGACTGCACAGNATGAACAGGCAAAATCCCACAGTCACTGATCTGAGTGCATTCTTCAGAAGGAAAAGAGGACATTTAGAGCTGCACTTACTGAATCTCTGCACCATATCTTCCAATCTAGTACTCTTCCCAGAGAAAATATTCTTTCAGCTAATTCCTATTAATTCTGACTTTCATAAGATATATATGTTAGATTGCTCATTTCTATCAAACTTAATCCAGTATCCTACAGACAATGTCAGATGCTCAATACATTTCTATGGAATAAGTAAAAAAGCACATATGAAAGAATGTTTTTGTTCCCCTGGTTAAACAGGATTCATTTTCCTTCTGTCTCCACAAGAAACAGAATGCATTAAACAATGCAGAGGCCACTTGCTGATGTATTTTAGGCCGGAGGGGCCACTGGCTCTCAGATTTCAGGGCGGATGTGTGGCGCCTCCAGTTTCAGCAGGATGTCACGTTCTTGGTAACAGCATCTGCTGTGCTTCTAACACATGAACACCCAGTGACAAACAGAGCCTCTGCTCTCCCAGGACCTGCGGAGGATGGAGGCGCCATAGCTGGCAGGGATAGAACAAGCCCATATTTCATAACAATTACTCTGGATTATCAGGAAAGGTGGCAACAAAAACTATTAGCAAGTTGGTGGAAAGAAGATTTATGGCTTGGCATCTCAAAGAGGTGACAGGTTTCTCCTCTGATGAAAAATCACTTCTTTGGACCTGAGAAAAGGGCAGGCACCCTGTTCAGCAGATGGGAATCTATCAGGTTAGCTTCGCTTTGGAACAACACTTCGTCTCAATCTAAATGTCCCTGTAACTCCTGAGGACAAATAATTCCTGATTCTCCCAGGGAACGTTGCAAATCCACAGAGCTGAACACAGCACACCGCTGACTCCACGGGCAGGTCTCAGCCCTTATTTGAACTACAGACTGCACTTGATGCTGTTGAATTATCTCTTCCTTCTTGAACCATCCTTTTACTTTTAGGACTGCACTCAGCTTTATTTCTTTATTGCAAACAAAACTATTTTTTGTCGAATTTAATTTTTAATTTTTATCGGGCCATAGTTGACTTATGTTAGTTAACATAATACAATGTTATGTTAGTTTCAGCGGTACAGAAAAGTGAATCTGTGGTATATATGACTTCACTCTGTTTTGATTGTCTCTACCTCACAAGTCCCTCTTCCCAGTTTCCTCTGTGAATTCTGTGTTTCTGCCCGTTTTTTTTACACTGGGGTTCTCCAACATTCCCCTCTCCATCCACACCCTCTCCCTTAGGACGCTCATCCAACCACAGACAATCAAATGACCTCGGAACCCTGTGGAACACACTCTTGACATTGGCGTGTCCGTCTCCCCTGAACTCCAGGCTGATGTGCTGAGCTGTCCACTCTGTCCCTTTGTGGATGGTTACTACACGCATCTCCAGTGAGCACCGAATGTCTGATCCAGCCCCACTCCCACAGCCAAGCTGACTCTGTCTTGAGTAAAAATCGTCTTAGATTTGTCAGATTCTGCGTCGTACAGTCATCCTGGTGTTTCTTTCACATCCCTCTGTAACCCTCATTGCAACGTGATCAGCTCTATGCCCTCACTGCAGCCCGGAGTCTGAGCCCCGTGGCTGTCTCCTGCTGAGGCTGCGAACAAGCCTCGTAATTGGCTGCTTGGCTTCTGCCTGAGACCCTGCACAGCAAAAGGGAGGTTTCTGAAACGTGATTCTGATGCTTAACACAGTCAGAGTGATCTTTTATAGTTCAGGTTCCAGTTCTTGAATCACTCGGAAGAGAGGCCTCAGGACCCCGGTCCCCCTGAGCACACCGCTCACCCTTCACCCCTTCCGGGCTTCCTCTGGCCATCGCTGCCTCCTCCTCGTTCTTAAAACACGTGAGCCAGGCTCCCCACTCAGCCTCGGCACTTGTTTCTTCTGGGGCGTGCGGAGCGCGACACTCTGCTAATGTTCAGGACTCATTCCTTCTCTTTCTCTGTATTTAGTCTCCGTGTTGCCCCTCGGGGGAGCTCTCCTTGGTGTTCCGGTGTAGAAGAGCTTCCTCTCCCACAACAGATAACCCCGTTTCTGCTTTTCTTTCTCGTGAAAGAAGTGCGTATGAGTGGGTGGTAGGGGGAGGAAAGGGGGAGAGAAAAACATACAGAGGGGAAGGGGCACACATTAATATTGCAAAATATCATCCAATCAGAGCAAAAACCAGAAAATAAGGAAGAAGAGGAGCCGGTTTCATGATGGATTGGGGGCACACGAAGTGTGGGAGGGCTGGCAGAGCTCCAGGGCAGACATATCCAGTGGTCAGTAGTTTACAAGGTGAAATTCTTCAGGGAACCATGGCACTGAGAACAACGGGACAGGCAGCCTGTCTTGTCAAGATGGGGCTTGACAGACGTGGGAGGAGAGGGCAGCCATCACAGAGCTGAGGGCGGTGTGCATCTGGAAGCTGGCCCCTGATGGCCAACATTGCATCATCACCGTCTCTCATGTGTGCGTGGCACTTCAGAGTTTTGCAATTTGCTTTCATCCATATGCCCTCATGTGACCTTCATGACATGGTGACTTCATCTGATGAGCATCCTATAGCCACATCATAGAGGAGAAACTGTCCTCCATGCAAGCCCACAGGAAGGGGAAATGGGGGCCACAGCTGTCGGGAGCAAGTCCCCCAATCTTCCATCACATATCCCCACACTTTCTTTCTCATAGCCATTATTTTAGGATGGTTTGTAACTTGGGGTTCTTAGTGATGGCCTCGGGGAGTCCAGAACTCTCTGAAGTTGTAGGAAGCATTGGGTCTGCATATACACATACATTCTGTTGTTTCTTTTGATTGAAGTTTTCATAGCTTCTATGAGATACTTATGTAGTTATGCCAAAATGATTAAGACCACACCATCAGGACACTGTTCTTTAAAGTGTTTTATCTGGGCCACTGACATAAACAACAATAAGAACAAGAGACAACAACCACGACATTAGTAATATTTGTTAAAAAAAAAAAGTACATCAGTGCTTCCTAGACCTCACCCCAAGTTATTCAGTTGGGTATAGCCAGGAATCTGCATTAAGTGCAGATGTTTCAGGACGTTTTAGGCATGCAAATTGTTGGCTACAGTTGATGTAAAGTAAATCTCCACGTACACACTTAGACTCAGGCCCCCCAGCCTGTGAGTTACAGAACCCTGGCCACCATCAACAGCTTTTCCCCAGGAGGATCAGATTGGCTCTGAGGAGGCCTCCAGACTGCACAGGACTCAGCAGGTCTTCCCTGGGCCTCCCCTTCGCAGGAGCAGTGAGCAGGGCCCTGCCCTCCCTGGGGTTTTCCGCCTCTGCCAGCCCATTTCCACAGCCCAAGCATCAGTTCTTACGCAGCCCGACTCACCTACTGGACTTGGAGGCAAGTGCTGGTTATCAGCGCCGGTTGGAAGAGGACATCTTGGGTTCTTCCAGAAGCTGTCTCTCTTATGGATACAGTGGAATGAAGGCCAGTAAACTTTTTCTGTAAAGGGCCAAATAGTCAGTGTTTTAGGCTTTGTGGGCCATCTGGTCTCTGTTGCTACTACTTTGCCAATCTAGCTCAAAAGCAGCCAAAGGCAAAATGCAAATGATGGGCATGGCTGTGTTCTCTGGAAGCTTGACTCAGAGAAATAGGCAATCATCTGGTCTGGGTCACCAGCCCTACTCTGTCAGCCTCTGGGTGGAAGGAAACTAGATAAAGGCTTAAGTGCTTTGATTTCTTATTTTTCTGATAAAAGGAAGTAATGAGGTGAAGAATCCAAAGCAAGTGAAAATGTCAAAAAAAGCATAAACCCCACATTCCACTTGCTCTATCTATAGCTTTGGACAGCACTGCACTTTTCTTGTGGCTGATGATCTCATTTTCTAATTATGTTTTGCTCAGGATATTAATATGGGTTTAGACTCTCTGAGCAGACCCCGCTGGGGCTCAGGAGGGGCCAATGGTGAATATAAAAAGCAAAGTGAGCAAAGTAAGCCTCCTGTTAAAATTAGCTGCAGGTAATTGAGAAAAGACTGTCTATGAATTGCCAGTGGGGATGTGAGACACCCCCGTGAGTGGCTGTGTGTTTATTAAATTTGAAAATAGCCTCTCTTATCTTCATTTGCCTGAGCCCCCAAAGGCCTGTGTTCAAGCAGGTGAAAGTCNGTTACAGAACCCTGGCCACCATCAACAGCTTTTCCCCAGGAGGATCAGATTGGCTCTGAGGAGGCCTCCAGACTGCACAGGACTCAGCAGGTCTTCCCTGGGCCTCCCCTTCGCAGGAGCAGTGAGCAGGGCCCTGCCCTCCCTGGGGTTTTCCGCCTCTGCCAGCCCATTTCCACAGCCCAAGCATCAGTTCTTACGCAGCCCGACTCACCTACTGGACTTGGAGGCAAGTGCTGGTTATCAGCGCCGGTTGGAAGAGGACATCTTGGGTTCTTCCAGAAGCTGTCTCTCTTATGGATACAGTGGAATGAAGGCCAGTAAACTTTTTCTGTAAAGGGCCAAATAGTCAGTGTTTTAGGCTTTGTGGGCCATCTGGTCTCTGTTGCTACTACTTTGCCAATCTAGCTCAAAAGCAGCCAAAGGCAAAATGCAAATGATGGGCATGGCTGTGTTCTCTGGAAGCTTGACTCAGAGAAATAGGCAATCATCTGGTCTGGGTCACCAGCCCTACTCTGTCAGCCTCTGGGTGGAAGGAAACTAGATAAAGGCTTAAGTGCTTTGATTTCTTATTTTTCTGATAAAAGGAAGTAATGAGGTGAAGAATCCAAAGCAAGTGAAAATGTCAAAAAAAGCATAAACCCCACATTCCACTCGCTCTATCTATAGCTTTGGACAGCACTGCACTTTTCTTGTGGCTGATGATCTCATTTTCTAATTATGTTTTGCTCAGGATATTAATATGGGTTTAGACTCTCTGAGCAGACCCCGCTGGGGCTCAGGAGGGGCCAATGGTGAATATAAAAAGCAAAGTGAGCAAAGTAAGCCTCCTGTTAAAATTAGCTGCAGGTAATTGAGAAAAGACTGTCTATGAATTGCCAGTGGGGATGTGAGACACCCCCGTGAGTGGCTGTGTGTTTATTAAATTTGAAAATAGCCTCTCTTATCTTCATTTGCCTGAGCCCCCAAAGGCCTGTGTTCAAGCAGGTGAAAGTCAGGAGGGCAGGAGTCCTCCACTGAGCTGGGAGGATGATTTCCACTTCCCAGAGCCAGGAACACGTGGTGGGGGCGAAGAGTCACATGTACTGCTTGTCTCTTACATGTTAGGCATGCTATGAGCCCCATTACAAATAAAGATAACAGCTAACATTGATGGAGTGCTTGCTCTCTGCTAATTATTTTAAATGAGTTGCATCATTTAAGCCTTCAAAGGACCCCTCAGATTAACTACTACTACTATATTCTTTTTACAGATACTTAGGGAAATATCAATAATCTCAGATATACAGATGACACCCCCTTATGGCAGAAAGTGAAGAAGAACTAAAGAGCCTCTTGATAAAAGTAAAAGAGGAGAGTGAAAAAGTTGGCTAAAGCTCAACATTCAGAAAACTAAGATCATGGCATCCGGTCCCATTACTTCATGGCAATTAGAGGGAGGAAACAGTGGCAGACTTAATTTTTTTTTTTTTTTTTTTTTTTTGNATAACAGCTAACATTGATGGAGTGCTTGCTCTCTGCTAATTATTTTAAATGAGTTGCATCATTTAAGCCTTCAAAGGACCCCTCAGATTAACTACTACTACTATATTCTTTTTACAGATACTTAGGGAAATATCAATAATCTCAGATATACAGATGACACCCCCTTATGGCAGAAAGTGAAGAAGAACTAAAGAGCCTCTTGATAAAAGTAAAAGAGGAGAGTGAAAAAGTTGGCTAAAGCTCAACATTCAGAAAACTAAGATCATGGCATCCGGTCCCATTACTTCATGGCAATTAGAGGGAGGAAACAGTGGCAGACTTAATTTTTTTTTTTTTTTTTTTTTGTGAGCTCCAAAATCTCTGCAGATGGTGACTGCAGCCATGAAATTAAAAGACCCTTACTCCTTGGAAGGAAAGTTATGACCAACCTAGACAGCATATTAAAAAGCAGAGACATTGCTTTGCCAACAAAGGTCCATCTAGTCAAAGCTGTGGTTTTTCTGGTAGTCATGTATGGATGTGAGAGTTGGACGATAAAGAAAGCTGAGTGCCGAAGAATTGATGCTTTTGAACTGTGGTGTCGGAGAAGACTCTTGAGAGTCCCTTGGACTGTGAGGAGATCAAACCAGTCCATCCTAAAGGATATTAGTCCTGGGGTGTTCATTGGAAAGACTGATGTTGAAGCTGAAACTCTAACACTTTGGCCACTTGGTTGAAGACTCATTTGAAAAGACCGTGATGCTGGGAAAGATTGAAGACGGGAGGAGAAGGGGACATCATAAGATGAGATGGTTAGCTGGCATTGTCGACTTGATGGATAGGGGTTTGGGTGGACTCTGGGAGTCGGTGATGGACAGGGAAGCTTCTTTACCCCTGAGTCACCAGAGAAGTCCATTCTTCTACCTAAACCCATTTATACCACTGCTGATGGGAGATTGGCACTTTTCTTAAACTTGGACTGCAATTATAATAGCCCCCTACATGGAGTACTGTCTGTTTCAGGCATTGAGAGATATACATTTATTGTTTGGGGTCCTTATGAAAATGAAAAGTAAATATTGCACTACTATTTTACTGGACTGCAACAGGCTTACTCTCTGGCCCAGTGCCACAGAAGTATCAATAGTAAGTGATACTATTGATACCATTGATACTAAGCAACTATTGTAAGTTGCTATTACAACCCAGGTCATTTTGGCTCCAATGCCACCCTTTTGCTATTACTGGTAATCTTCTGTTTCCTTAACCTTTCTCCACTAAGTTTTCTCTCTAAATGGGTTAGTTCAAGAGCCACTTGTCCTGTGCTCAACTTAGAGATCACAGAGTTTTGCTAAAACATGGTTCTATCTGTTTGCCCAGCTATCCAGTATCATCACATAACCCCTCACATACTCTGGTTCTGTCAAAGAGCTTGAGGAAAGGATTGCAATGTGAGTATGTTTTATGATAGTCCCTGGTGACATTCGTGGCTTTGGATAATGTTTCAGGATAATTCTTTAGGTCATTGTCCTATACCCACTTCCTTTACCAGCTGTCAAGGTAGTTCATATCAAATTCTTTTTAATGGGAGGATCCATTTCTACCTCTATCTTGCCCCCTTCAACATACACACACTTACACACACACACTTTTTTTTTTCACATTGCTTTCAAATGATCCCTTACGAATTAGCTCTTTTGTTTTCCTTATGGAGAAGAGATCTACCCATGGAAAGTTAAAGAGATGCAGTTTATAACACAAGAACTATGTTGCTGCTGCCTCTGTCTTTATAATGTGCTCCCCCTAGTTCTGAAAACTCGTAGAAAAAATTTAATCATTAAATAAATCAATAAGGCCCAGGCTCCTGTAGTTGCTAGAAGTGTCTTCCTGTATGCAAAAGAGAGTAGACATTTCTTTCTCTACAAGAGTACTTGCATAACCAATTCCAAAGGTTACAGCAGTACATCTATTTACCCCATTTTTCTACAGAGAAAACACATTCTGTTCAGAGTCTGGTTCTGTTCTGCCTGGAGGCACATGGCATCAACTTCTTCTAATATGATTGCTGTCGTATCCTGAGTTTAAGGTAGCTCTCTCTGTCTCTTGTACTCTTATGCATCATGTCTTATACTAAAATATTTTTGTGTGTTTGCTTTCGTTTGGTTCAGTGTGGTGCATTTGTTCCAATTGATGCACCAATATATTACAGTTAACTTAAGTACATAGTTCACATGAGGGTTCACTCTTTGATGTACATTTTTATGGGTTTTGACAAATGTATTGTGACGTATATCTTCTGTTACTCTGTCAAAACCCGTTATATTTCACTTGTTCATCTCTCCCTTGTCCCCAAGTCCTGGCAGACAAGATCTTTTTATTGTCGCAATAGCTTTGCCTTTTCCAGAATTTTATATGATTGAAATTATACATTAAGCAGCCTTTTCAGCTTGGCATTGAAACTTAACTTCGAAAATCAGCAAAACTATCAAATTCCCTAGGAGTGGTCTACCTCTTTGCATTAATTTTACAAGCTTCTTGAACAAAGGAGAATGGAGAGTGTTGATTTTGCTGCTGCTACTAATTTCTGGGTTGTTGCAGGCATGTTTTGAAGGGTGAAGTGTTTTATTATGGAGAGCTGAGTTAATTGTTTTCTGCAATTCCATGATCACTGGCTCATTAAAGGCCTCTCATTCTTAGTCGTTTGTTTTTCTAAATTCACCTGTCTATCCATCCATTCTAACTTTTCATTCTCATTTTACTGTACTGCCCAATCCTGTGATTCTAACATGTTGAATACATATCTCTGAGTTTTGTTTATCCTCATAAAATTCAGGGCTCTTATTGTATGAATGTTTTACATTTACTTGAATGGCACTGTGCTAATTTGGTCTCATTATGTTTTTATGTTCTCTAGTTTTTGCAAGTAAACAGCCTCATCTGTTGCTTCTTCCTGCTAAACAGTATCCAGATGGGCATCTTTCCCGCATCTTGCCTGTTCCTCAGGGATGGGCACCTTAGGTTCTTTCACCATCAGCAGTGTGATGATGAACAATTTAGAAGTTTTTAGCTTTTGAGGGTAGAAACCCATGAATAGTCATTTTTTCCTGTCTCTAAACCAACTTGAAAGAGAACCCAGCACTTTTGTTTAAGAAATTCAAGAAATAGATTTAAGTCCACAAGAGCTTAAGGAAGAAAATGAATATTTTACTAAGGATTCAGTAGAAAGACAAAAATGAGGATAAGCCAGTTATCCTCTGTCTGTCCACCTCTCAAGGGCCCCTCACAGCAAGTTTGCCTTGGTCTCCTGCCTTCACTGTAGCCCACAGATCTACATTCCATTTTTTAAAAAATATATATATTTATTTCAATTGGAGGCTAATTACTTTGCAATACTGTATTGGTTTTGCCATACATTGACATGAATCTGCCACGGGTATACATGTGTTCCCCATCCTGAACCCCTCTTCCACTTTCCTCCCCATCTCATCCCTCTAGGTCATCCCAGTGCAACAGCCCCAAGCACCCTGTCTCATGCATCAAATCTGGACTGGTGATCCATTTCACATATGATAAAATGCACATTACAATGCCATTCTCCCAAATCACCCCACTCTCGCCCTCTCCTACAGAGTCCAAAAGACTGTTCTATACATCTGTGTCTCTTGCTGTCCTGCATACAGGGTTATTGTTATCATCTTTCTAAATTCCATATATATGTGTTAGTATACTGTATTGGTGTTTTTCTTTCTGGCTTATTTCACTCTGTATAATAGGCTCCAGTTTCATCTACTTCATTAGATCTGATTCAAATGTTTTCTTTTTAATGGCTGAGTAATGTTCCATTGTGCATATGTACCACAGCTTTCTTATCCATTTGTCTGCTGATGGGCATCTAGGTTGCTTTCATGTCCTGGCTTTTAAAACAGTGCTGCGATNCTTCATTAGATCTGATTCAAATGTTTTCTTTTTAATGGCTGAGTAATGTTCCATTGTGCATATGTACCACAGCTTTCTTATCCATTTGTCTGCTGATGGGCATCTAGGTTGCTTTCATGTCCTGGCTTTTAAAACAGTGCTGCGATGAACATTGGGGTACATGTGTCTCTTTCAATTTCAAATGTAGAGGGATTTAGCCCTGAGACGCCCCCAGTGGACTGTAGGAGTCTTCACATTCTTCCCCTGATTTGCAAATAAAAGATCCTCCTAGGGAGATGTCTTCTCCTTTCTGGCATGTGCATATCCAGTGTTGGGATCACATATGGGATTGCACTTATGGTTTTACATCCTTTTTATGTGTTAGCTTAATTTCTTGCAATAACAGAAATACACCAAAATTTTATTTTATTTTATTATTTTTTTAATACNATAAACAGGTGGTTAAAGAACATACTGCCAAAAATGTAGGAGGAATTATTATAGAGATATATCAGACAGTTGATTAATAAAAATGTTAAATTATCATGATATATATGTCACTGGTCAGATTTTTAAAATCTATAATGTGATTTCTAGATAAATATTTAAATATAAATATTTAGTTTTGTCTTATTTTTCTTAAAAATGATACTCTCCTTTCAAATTATGTAAGCTTCAAGTTTTCAAAGTTTGAACCCACCTCTGATTAACATAAGAGTTTCTCTAGAAATTATGCATACTTGTACCTAACACAAATGGTCATGTTAATGTGCACCCACCAGGGCTTCCCTTGTAGCTCAGTTGGTAAAGAATCTGCCTGCAGTGCAGAAGACCTGGGTTCAATTCCTGGGTCAGGAAGATCCCCTGGAGAAGGAAATGGCAACCCACTCCAGTATCCTTGCCTGGAAAATCCCATGGTCAGAGGAGTCTGGTGGGCTGCAGTCCATGGGGTCACTAAGAGCCAGGGTCAGCTGAGCAAGTAACACTTCATTTCTTCACCAGGAGACAAGGCTGGCAAGCTGTGTCCAGAAATGGGACAGAGTGCAATGAATACCTAGGTGAATTTATGGAATCTAGCATCTGGCTTGGAGTCCTACACGTTCTGAGGTGATTTTGTGAGTAAGAACAAATCCATGTCTCAAATTTATCTTACATTAGCTGAGCTCATGAGATTGATATATTTAATTACAATGGCAAATAATTTATTTATAGNTTAGCATCTGGCTTGGAGTCCTACAGGTTCTGAGGTGATTTTGTGAGTAAGAACAAATCCATGTCTCAAATTTATCTTACATTAGCTGAGCTCATGAGATTGATATATTTAATTACAATGGCAAATAATTTATTTATAGGGTGAAATTACTATAATAGTGATCAGAAAAAGTTGAAGCACATTTTTAGACAGTTTTCTTTCTGTAGAAAACTGCATGACAAGCAATATATCACTCCTTAGAGAGATCTCTGGTAAAATGGCTACAAATACCAGAAAATGTAGGGGAGAATGTTTCTTCCCTGGAGGCAGACCTACATGGAAAATCAGATTCCAACCAGAAATCCACTTGATGAGCTTGAAATCAAACTATAGAGGTAGAAAAGTGGAATATTTCATGAAATCTGACTAAAATTCTGTGTTGAATGCTTTTTGTCATTGGTACTTGTATATTCAAAAGCAATTTGGCTGCAAACCCTACGTCCATTTCCATTTTATGGGCAGCCCTATTAGTGAGATTGGGGCTTCCCCGGTGGCTCAGCGGTAAAGAATCCACCGGCAATGCAGGAGTCACGGGTTCAATTCCTGGGTCGGGAAGATCCCCTAAAGGAGGGCATGACA
Organism: Raphicerus campestris; assembly: GCA_006410735.1. Lineage (NCBI taxonomy): Eukaryota > Metazoa > Chordata > Mammalia > Artiodactyla > Bovidae > Raphicerus > Raphicerus campestris. Next base: position 253,455 of record SJYW01000908.1, on the reverse strand, counting down.
ACCCACGCCAGTACTGTTGTATGGAGAATCTTATGCACTGGAGCCTGGTGGGTTGGACTACAGTCTGTAGGGTCACAAAGAGTCAGACATGACTGAGACACTGAACAGCTAAAGTCTTACTGTTGACGAAGCTCATATACCAATAGTACTTACTGATTGTGCTTTCTGTCTCCCTAAGGCTCCGGGGCTGGGCCTTTCAATAAATAAATACTGTCATCTGATAACACATCTGCAGTCAGCTCTGTTACACATCTTCATGTTTCATTCTCAGAAAAGTATATTTTGCTCTAAATATTCTGAGACTGTGTCTCTAGGAAATGTTTTTCACAGCATGATTTATTGTCATGAAATTCAGAAATGGCCTAATATGTGATGAAAAGGACATGCTGGCTCACCGCGTCAACAGCAAAAGTTAACATGGTAGAAACTATTGCCAAACACAGATGCTTGTGTTAAATGTTAAGTGAAAAACGTACTATGAAAAAATGAAAGTCACTCAGTCATGTCCAACTCTTTGTGACCCCATGGACTATACAGTCCATGGAATTCTCCAGGCCCGGATACTGGAATGGGTAGCCTTTCCCTTCTCCAGGGGATCTTCCCAATCCAGGGATCAAACCCAGGTCTCCTGAATTGCAACAGATTCCATGTATACCATGCATTCACCTAAATAAGACAATTATGCAAGCTTTAGAATCAGTATTACATATGAACAAGGAAAGATTTTCTTCCTTTATTAAGGCTTCTATTAATATGGTTAGAAGGCTATTTTGTTGTCTATGCATCTAAGCCATTTTCTAAACTCTCTACTTGATTCTAATACTTCTTTGTTTGGTATGAAACAGTGGTTGTCTGAATTCCAAACATATGAAATATAATGAAGCTTCAAACTATCCCAAGTATTTGCAAACTAGATTATCACTGATATCCACTCATTTGGCCAATTATTAAATATTTTTAGTGAAGACCTATTGTGAATCCAGTACAATTTCATACTCATGTCTTGTAGATGAAAGAACAGACGTTCTACTAAAGCAGAAAAAAACAGATATATTTAGTCCCAGAGACAGCTGATTAGAAGAGAGAGAAAATTGTCAGAGGTGAGGAAGTAAGATAAAGGACTTTTTTTTTGTCTGTTTGTTTTTTCTGTAACATAATTTATTTATTTATTTTTAAATATAAATTTATTTTAATTGCATGATGATACTGGATGCTTGGGGCTGGTGCACTGAGATAAAGGACTTTGAAATGTGGCCATCAAGTGGTTAAAGCTCATTATTGCATCTGAAGATGTTCTAAGAAGTTTCATCTGGAATTAATAGAAAACCAAAGCCCTAATAAAAATTCTAATGTAATTCCTCCCAAATTCTGAAACTATGATTATAATTATGAAGAAACTGAGCTAATAAAAATTGTTGATTTGTTAAAATAAACCTGTTGAAGACACTGTCTGCATTTTAAAATGGAGGTCAACATTAGCCAGTCATTTATGTGGAGGCTTCACTTTAATTGATCATTGGGAAACAACTTTAATGACCCTAAAATACTACTTCCATACCCCTCAATCCAATCAATAATAGCTTTTGTAGGTTCTGCTTCTTGAGCATGTTTGGAATCTGTCTGTTTTTATCTATGCCCATCATTTATCATCCTGGTATCATCATCCCTTACTGCACCATCTTCTTTCCTCATCACTGTCTCTGGTTTTGCAACCCAGTTTCTTCTCCACCTGGCTATCAAGTAAGTTTTCTAAACCACACCAGTGGCGCCTCACACCCTAAAAACAAGGGAAGATGTAAGCAGCATGACTTACTCAGCTTTCTGTGAACTGTCCCCTCTTATTTCTTAATCTCCAGCTTACTCAGCCTTTTGTGAACTGTTCCCTCTTATTTCTTAATCTCCATGGCCATGCATGCCACAAGCATTCTTTCCTTTGCACCTGCTGTCCTCGCCTAGTACACTCTGATACNACCCCTCAATCCAATCAATAATAGCTTTTGTAGGTTCTGCTTCTTGAGCATGTTTGGAATCTGTCTGTTTTCATCTATGCCCATCATTTATCATCCTGGTATCATCATCCCTTACCGCACCATCCTCTTTCCTCGTCACTGCCTCTGGTTTTATAACCCAGTTTCTTCTCCACCTGGCTATCAAGTAAGTTTTCTAAACCACATCAGTGGCGCCTCACACCCTAAAAACAAGGAAAGATGTAAGCAGCATGACTTAGCTTTCTGTGAACTGTCCCCTCTTATTTCTTAATCTCCAGCTTACTCAGCCTTTTGTGAACTGTCCCCTCTTATTTCTTAATCTCCATGGCCATGCATGCCACAAGCATTCTTTCCTTTGCACCTGCTGTCCTGGCCTAGTACACTCTGATACACTATATGTTCACAGTATCTTGCTTTTCTTATGGCTCAGCATCAATTGCATAGTGTTAACAATGCCTTTACTTGGCTGTATCTCCTGTTAGATCACATCGCTGGTCAGGACCATAGCCATTGCAAGTATCATTGCCCCTTACATCAGTGCTGTGCTTCCTGCAGACTAGGAGCTCAATAAATACGTGCTGAATGAAGGAAAGGATGAAATAATTCAACCAGGAAAAAAAAAATGTCTACCATTTTCTGGCATCTATTTTGTGCCATATCTTGTAGTAGGGATCTCATGGATGTGATTTTGTTAATCCTGAATACTATACTGTGTGATGATGATAATGTTATTCACTTTTTCTTGAAGACCTACCATGTGCTTATGTTTCATAAACATTGTTATTCAGCAGCCCTCATTTGCCCCCCTTTCCGAAAGGCGAAGTTGAGGTGCAGAAAGAATCCATTCACAAGTTTTTATAGAAAGCTGTCTATAGTTACAAAGCGGAATCCTCTTACTGTGCCCATCCCCTCCTCCCTGCACCCCACGTCACCTGTGCTCTTCTCTCTTCTTGACTCTTCACACCTGTAGGTTCCCTTCCACAACCTCTGCTTACACAGGGGCCACTCTATGGTGACAGAATCCTAGACTCAGAGGGAAACCGAGCTGGAAAGGACCTGGGAGACCAGTGAAACCAATCCGCTCACAACAGGGGTGAGAACACTGAAGCCAGAACAATGGCGTGATTTCTCCAGAGCCTCAGAGTTCCTTTCCAAGCTGATCAAGGAAGTTTCTCCCAACATGCAGCTTTTATTTTTTAGGGAACAGGTCTAAACTTTCAGTAACAATACTGCTGTTGGCTAGTATTTTCATAAAACACACATGGTCTTTAACTTGCAACTTAAGTAAGGAGAATGTTAGTAAAGTGGATACTGATTCCTTATTTTGAGGAACGAGGTCCAGGAATGTGTTCTTTAAGCTAGTAACCTTTTGCGATCCCGACCCAGGTCGCACCAGGACCACACTTTGGGAAACACACTTTAACCACGCCCTTGAATGTGGTCCTTATAGCATTTATGAAAATAAGTTTGCTGCTGTTCTCGGCCCAGGATTTAGGTCTCAACAAGCCTCACAGCTCTGTGCTCTGCTCCCAGGAACTTTCTTGGGCCAGCCTGAGTGGGTCTTAGGGGCAGGGTGCTCCTGCACCGGGTAGAAATGAGGCCATCTCAGGACTGAGCTAGGATCTGGCTTAGAAAGAAATGTAGAACCAAACTGCAGAGAGTCACGTGGTGCTGAGAGAGGAGGATGGAGCGGAGGACTCGGGGCAGAAACTGCTGACAGCAGGCGGGAGAGACCCTGTCAAGGGAGATTGGGTGGGAGAGTTCAAGGTCAGGGAGGGGGCGAGAATGAAATAACAGTGCCTGAGACTTTGTCTCATTGGAGATCCGTGCTGTAAGTGCGTAAGAAGGAGCAAGAGCGCGTGAAGAAGGCTGGTATTAGTTTCCCTGCGTCTCTTGTGTCTCACCACAGGACCCGGGCCACCCAAGATGCTGCAATTGTTATGATCTGATTCCTCAGGGCAGCAGGCCCAGGGCTCTGCACACACCAGCCTTCAAGCCCTGTAATGTTCTTTCCATTTCCTTCTTCATCTTGTTCTCCGCGCGCCGCTCCCCCACCCCCACCCCCGCAGTAACAGTAGCAGGAGTTAGGAACAAAAGAAACCATGGCGCAGTGAGGAGGACCAAGAACCTGGCGCAGAGCTAGTTGCGGGTGTGGAGCTGGGGGTGCGGGGGTGACTCCACAGAGGATCTGTGCAGACAGGCTCTGTGCTCTTTCCTAGCGAGGTGCAGGAACAGGAACACGCGGGACAGTGCTCCTGACAGACCCCAGCCTGGGTGTTTCAGAGCCTCTGGTCTTGCCTGTTAGGACAGAAGGCAGCCCCTGCCTGAAGCACTGCTGGGTCCTGCGGATCACCTTGCTGTCCGGCCAGCAGATGGTGAGGAACATGGCCAGGGCGCGCAGGAAGGAGGGGGACTAGAAATAATCTGGTGACAGGAGGCTTACGCGGTCCATCCCTTCCCTTTCTCCAGTCCACCCGGAGACAGCCAGGAGAATCTGGCCTTGCAAGCGGACTCTCACTGGACAGAAAACAGCACAGCAGCTACCTGGCCTTGTTGCCCCGGTACCCAGTGCTCCTTCCGGAGTCACGCTGGGCGCCCTCCCACCCTTGCCTGGAACATGCGCACTGCCTGTCCACGGTGCTTGGTGCTCGCAGAAGAGGAGGCTGCTGCAGCTGGGGGATAGGCGGTGCAGAGTGTGTGAACCTTCAAGACTTTTCTGAGGGCTCTGAGAGAGCTCTCCTTAGAGTGGGAAGTGTATCCTTTCTGGACATTGGTTGCCTTCTCTGCACTCAGGTTGGCTGGCCACAACCTGAGGAAAAGTTCTAAAAGGAAAAGTTCTCCTTCACGGATCACAGCCTTGTGGCAAAGGAGATTGCATCATTCAATGAATCTGTGAGCCGTGTCACACGGGACCACCTAAGACAAAGGGGTCATAGTGACAGGCTCTGACAAAATGTGTTCCACTGGAGGAGGAAATGGCAACTCCTTCCAGCATTCTTGCTGCAGGAACCCCATGAACAGTATGAAAGGCAAAAAGATATGACGCTGGAAGATGAGCCCCCCAGATTGGAAAGTGTCCAAAATGCTACTGGGGAGGTGGGTGCATGCATGCTGATTCATGTCCAGCTCTCATTCATGTCCAACCAATTCGTGCCCCATAGAATGTAGTCTGCCGGGCTCCTCTATCCATGGGATTTTCCAGGCAAGAATGCAGGAGTGGGTTGCCATTTCCCCCTCCAGGGGATCTTTCTGACCTAGGGATCAAACCCACATCTCTGACATCTCCTGCATTGGCAGGCAGATTCTTTACTGCTGAGCCACTTGGGGAAGAGCAGAGGGCAATTACGAGTAGCTCCAGAAAGAAATAAGCAGCTGAGCCAAAATGGAAACCAAGCTCAGACATGGAACAGCTGACTGGTTCAGAATTGGGGAAGGAGTACGGCAAGGCTGTATATTGTCACCCTGCTTATTTACCTTCTATGCAGAGTACATCATGCAAAATGCCGGGCTGGATGAATCACAAGCTAGAATCAAGATGGTCAGGAGAAATATCAACAGCCTCAGATATGTTGATGTATCACTCTATAATGTCAAATGAAAAGAGGAAGTAAAGAACCTTTTGATGAGGGTGAAAGAGGAGAGTGAAAACGTTGGCTTGTAACTCAACATTAAAAAAACCTAAGATCATGACATGCAGTCCCATCACTTCATGGCAAATGAATGGGGAAAAGGGGGAAACAGTGACAGATTTTATTTTCTTGGGCTCCAAAATGACTATGGATGTTGACTGCAGCCATGAAATGGCTGACAAAGGTCCATATAGTCAAAGCTATGGTTTTTCCAGTAGTCTTGTACAGAGGTAAGAATTGGACCATGAAGAAGTTTGAACACCAAAGAACTGATGCTTTCAAATTGTGCTGGAGAAGACTCTTGAGACGCCCTTGGACAGCAAGGAAATCAAGCCAGTCAATCCTAAAGTAAATTGACCCTGAATAGTCATTTGAAAGACCGATGCTGAAACTGAAGATCCAATACTTTGATCTGAGAAGAGCCAACCTATTGGAAAAAAACCCAGGTGCTGGGAAAGATTGAAGCTAAAAGGAGAAGGGTGTGGCAGAGGATGAGATCATTAGATAGCATCACCAACTCAGTGAACATGCATTCGAGCAAACTCTAGGAGACAGTGGAAGACAGAGCAGCTGGGCATGCTGCAGTCCNCAAGCTGATCAAGGAAGTTTCTCCCAACATGCAGCTTTTATTTTTTAGGGAACAGGTCTAAACTTTCAGTAACAATACTGCTGTTGGCTAGTATTTTCATAAAACACACATGGTCTTTAACTTGCAACTTAAGTAAGGAGAATGTTAGTAAAGTGGATACTGATTCCTTACTTTGAGGAACGAGGTCCAGGAATGTGTTCTTTAAGCTAGTAACCTTTTACGATTCCGACCCAGGTCGCACCAGGACCACACTTTGGGAAACACACTTTAACCACGCCCTTGAATGTGGTCCTTATAGCATTTATGAAAATAAGTTTGCTGCTGTTCTCGGCCCAGGATTTAGGTCTCAACAAGCCTCACAGCTCTGTGCTCTGCTCCCAGGAACTTTCTTGGGCCAGCCTGAGTGGGTCTTAGGGGCAGGGTGCTCCTGCACCGGGTAGAAATGAGGCCATCTCAGGACTGAGCTAGGATCTGGCTTAGAAAGAAATGCAGAACCAAACTGCAGAGAGTCACGTGGTGCTGAGAGAGGAGGATGGAGCGGAGGACTCGGGGCAGAAACTGCTGACAGCAGGCGGGAGAGACCCTGTCAAGGGAGATTGGGTGGGAGAGTTCAAGGTCAGGGAGGGGGCGAGAATGAAATAACAGTGCCTGAGACTTTGTCTCATTGGAGATCCGTGCTGTAAGTGCGTAAGAAGGAGCAAGAGCGCGTGAAGAAGGCTGGTATTAGTTTCCCTGCGTCTCTTGTGTCTCACCACAGGACCCGGGCCACCCAAGATGCTGCAATTGTTATGATCTGATTCCTCAGGGCAGCAGGCCCAGGGCTCTGCACACACCAGCCTTCAAGCCCTGTAATGTTCTTTCCATTTCCTTCTTCATCTTGTTCTCCGCGCGCCGCTCCCCCACCCCCACCCCCGCAGTAACAGTAGCAGGAGTTAGGAACAAAAGAAACCATGGCGCAGTGAGGAGGACCAAGAACCTGGCGCAGAGCTAGTTGCGGGTGTGGAGCTGGGGGCGCGGGGGTGACTCCACAGAGGATCTGTGCAGACAGGCTCTGTGCTCTTTCCTAGCGAGGTGCAGGAACAGGAACACGCGGGACAGTGCTCCTGACAGACCCCAGCCTGGGTGTTTCAGAGCCTCTGGTCTTGCCTGTTAGGACAGAAGGCAGCCCCTGCCTGAAACACTGCTGGGTCCTGCGGATCACCTTGCTGTCCGGCCAGCAGATGGTGAGGAACATGGCCAGGGCGCGCAGGAAGGAGGGGGACTAGAAATAATCTGGTGACAGGAGGCTTACGCGGTCCATCCCTTCCCTTTCTCCAGTCCACCCGGAGACAGCCGGGAGAATCTGGCCTTGCAAGCGGACTCTCACTGGACAGAAAACAGCACAGCAGCTACCTGGCCTTGTTGCCCCGGTACCCAGTGCTCCTTCCGGCGTCACACTGGGCGCCCTCCCACCCTTGCCTGGAACATGCGCACTGCCTGTCCACGGTGCTTGGTGCTCGCAGAAGAGGAGGCTGCTGCAGCTGGGGGATAGGCGGTGCAGAGTGTGTGAACCTTCAAGACTTTTCTGAGGGCTCTGAGAGAGCTCTCCTTAGAGTGGGAAGTGTATCCTTTCTGGACATTGGTTGCCTTCTCTGCACTCAGGTTGGCTGGCCACAACCTGAGGAAAAGTTCTAAAAGGAAAAGTTCTCCTTCACGGATCACAGCCTTGTGGCAAAGGAGATTGCATCATTCAATGAATCTGTGAGCCGTGTCACACGGGACCACCTAAGACAAAGGGGTCATAGTGACAGGCTCTGACAAAATGTGTTCCACTGGAGGAGGAAATGGCAACTCCTTCCAGCATTCTTGCTGCAGGAACCCCATGAACAGTATGAAAGGCAAAAAGATATGACGCTGGAAGATGAGCCCCCCAGATTGGAAAGTGTCCAAAATGCTACTGGGGAGGTGGGTGCATGCATGCTGATTCGTGTCCAGCTCTCATTCATGTCCAACCAATTCGTGCCCCATAGAATATAGTCTGCCAGGCTCCTCTATCCATGGGATTTTCCAGGCAAGAATGCAGGAGTGGGTTGCCATTTCCCCCTCCAGGGGATCTTTCTGACCTAGGGATCAAACCCACATCTCTGACATCTCCTGCATTGGCAGGCAGATTCTTTACTGCTGAGCCACTTGGGGAAGAGCAGAGGGCAATTACGAGTAGCTCCAGAAAGAAATAAGCAGCTGAGCCAAAATGGAAACCAAGCTCAGACATGGAACAGCTGACTGGTTCAGAATTGGGGAAGGAGTACGGCAAGGCTGTATATTGTCACCCTGCTTATTTACCTTCTATGCAGAGTACATCATGCAAAATGCCGGGCTGGATGAATCACAAGCTAGAATCAAGATGGTCAGGAGAAATATCAACAGCCTCAGATATGTTGATGTATCACTCTATAATGTCAAATGAAAAGAGGAAGTAAAGAACCTTTTGATGAGGGTGAAAGAGGAGAGTGAAAACGTTGGCTTGTAACTCAACATTAAAAAAACCTAAGATCATGACATGCAGTCCCATCACTTCATGGCAAATGAATGGGGAAAAGGGGGAAACAGTGACAGATTTTATTTTCTTGGGCTCCAAAATGACTATGGATGTTGACTGCAGCCATGAAATGGCTGACAAAGGTCCATATAGTCAAAGCTATGGTTTTTCCAGTAGTCTTGTACAGAGGTAAGAATTGGACCATGAAGAAGTTTGAACACCAAAGAACTGATGCTTTCAAATTGTGCTGGAGAAGACTCTTGAGACGCCCTTGGACAGCAAGGAAATCAAGCCAGTCAATCCTAAAGTAAATTGACCCTGAATAGTCATTTGAAAGACCGATGCTGAAACTGAAGATCCAATACTTTGATCTGAGAAGAGCCAACCTATTGGAAAAAAACCCAGGTGCTGGGAAAGATTGAAGCTAAAAGGAGAAGGGTGTGGCAGAGGATGAGATCATTAGATAGCATCACCAACTCAGTGAACATGCATTCGAGCAAACTCTAGGAGACAGTGGAAGACAGAGCAGCTGGGCATGCTGCAGTCCATGAGGTTGCAGAGTCAGCCACGACTTAGCGACTAAACAAGAAGAGTAAAGAAGAGTTGGTTAAGACAAGGAAATGGCAAGGGAAGACAAAAACAAACACCAAACCTTCCAAGCCTGCATCACTCCTCTAATAGCCAAAGTCCTGAGAGCTAATCCATGCCGGGCACTGTGCTAAGCTCTTTCCCTGAGTTATCTCCAACTAACTCCAAGACCATCTGCTGAGAAAACAGAGTTTCGGTAGCTTCCTCATATTCCCATTGTTAAACTGTTAATAACTAAGACCCAGAATCAGAACCCAAGCAGATCAACCTCAGAGGCCTCCACTGGGAAGCACTGTGCTTAAAAAATACCAGTCATATCACAGGCCCTCGTGTCTTAATTCTTAAGTAAATAAATACAAGTTCAAACATTTATTTTCTTTAAAAAGTCATTTTCTTGGGGGTAGTGTGCATGAGTCAAAGCTGTTTCTCAGAAGACTTTCTGCCAAAGAAAAGTATCTTCTGCAAAATTCACACTGAAGTGACGTTTGAATTCAGGGACGTGATTGAGAACCTGGTGTAGAAAACCATGTGAGTGTCTAGGAGCAGGCCTGGGCAGAGGTCACACCTCTGTTCTAAAGGACAGCTGTTTGGGAACCTGCAACTTTCACAAACAAAAGTCGGGGGTGTGCAGGCGTGCGGGAGGGACAACCCACATTCCTGACTTCTTAGAGTTTTATAAATAGAGAACTTCACTTGCCAGAGACAATATGGTCCTGGTGTTACTGCTCCTGTCAACACTGCCCTCAAAGGACCCGGCTTTCCTTCCCTTTCATCTTTCTTTACATAAGTGAGGGGGAACAAAAGGACAAAGATGATGTTTGCTCTAAAAGTTCATGTAAACAGAAATATCTCAATAGCAAAAGCCACCCCCTCCCTCCTACCACTCCCTCAAGCACTTCTGGCTCGTTTTTATCAGGCTGATTTTAACTCATGAAAGACCAAGTGGAAACTGATGCCTGGGTTTTCTCTATCTCAGCCTAAATGTCTTCAGCTGCAGGTGAGCTGAGCAAACCCTCAGGAAGGCAAGGTTTGGAAAATCAGCTTGATACTGCTTGATTCTCTCTATTTGTGAAAGAATCGGAGAAGAAAAGTGAGAAAGCCTTGAAACCTGCTAAAATGATTCAGAGAAAGCTCTATGAGTCCTTCCCTCCAGAGAGAGAGGAAGGGAGGGTGGAAGTGTTCCGCATGGAACAGCAAATGAGGCCATCTATTTATGAAGTCCATGTGAGACTTTCTGTGGGAGGGATACTCAGTGATAAGAAAACCTACCCTGGTTCCTCCAACTCAGAATTTGTCTAACAATAGTTCCCGCATCTCCAGCTGAACTGGGTGCTGAGGTGGTTGGCTGGAGTTCAGCGAAGGGTAAACTGGTTGGAGCAGGCAGATCTTGGGTTAGAGTCTTTTGGCGGGTTATTTAGGACANAAAACACCAAACCTTCCAAGCCTGCATCACTCCTCTAATAGCCAAAGTCCTGAGAGCTAATCCATGCCGGGCACTGTGCTAAGCTCTTTCCCTGAGTTATCTCCAACTAACTCCAAGACTATCTGCTGAGAAAACAGAGTTTCGGTAGCTTCCTCATATTCCCATTGTTAAACTGTTAATAACTAAGACCCAGAATCAGAACCCAAGCAGATCAACCTCAGAGGCCTCCACTGGGAAGCACTGTGCTTAAAAAATACCAGTCATATCACAGGCCCTCGTGTCTTAATTCTTAAGTAAATAAATACAAGTTCAAACATTTATTTTCTTTAAAAAGTCATTTTCTTGGGGGTAGTGTGCATGAGTCAAAGCTGTTTCTCAGAAGACTTTCTGCCAAAGAAAAGTATCTTCTGCAAAATTCACACTGAAGTGACGTTTGAATTCAGGGACGTGATTGAGAACCTGGTGTAGAAAACCATGTGAGTGTCTAGGAGCAGGCCTGGGCAGAGGTCACACCTCTGTTCTAAAGGACAGCTGTTTGGGAACCTGCAACTTTCACAAACAAAAGTTGGGGGTGTGCAGGCGTGCGGGAGGGACAACCCACATTCCTGACTTCTTAGAGTTTTATAAATAGAGAACTTCACTTGCCAGAGACAATATGGTCCTGGTGTTACTGCTCCTGTCAACACTGCCCTCAAAGGACCCGGCTTTCCTTCCCTTTCATCTTTCTTTACATAAGTGAGGGGGAACAAAAGGACAAAGATGATGTTTGCTCTAAAAGTTCATGTAAACAGAAATATCTCAATAGCAAAAGCCATCCCCTCCCTCCTACCACTCCCTCAAGCACTTCTGGCTCGTTTTTATCAGGCTGATTTTAACTCATGAAAGACCAAGTGGAAACTGATGCCTGGGTTTTCTCTATCTCAGCCTAAATGTCTTCAGCTGCAGGTGAGCTGAGCAAACCCTCATGAAGGCAAGGTTTGGAAAATCAGCTTGATACTGCTTGATTCTCTCTATTTGTGAAAGAATCAGAGAAGAAAAGTGAGAAAGCCTTGAAACCTGCTAAAATGATTCAGAGAAAGCTCTATGAGTCCTTCCCTCCAGAGAGAGAGGAAGGGAGGGTGGAAGTGTTCCACATGGAACAGCAAATGAGGCCATCTATTTATGAATTCCATGTGAGACTTTCTGTGGGAGGGATACTCAGTGATAAGAAAACCTACCCTGGTTCCTCCAACTCAGAATTTGTCTAACAATAGTTCCTGCATCTCCAGCTGAACTGGGTGCTGAGGTGGTTGGCTGGAGTTCAGCGAAGGGTAAACTGGTTGGAGCAGGCAGATCTTGGGTTAGAGTCTTTTGGCGGGTTATTTAGGACAGTGCCTCTCTGGAGAGATAGGCAAGCCAACAGACTTCTCCTGAAGAATAAGATGGCTTTGCCATCTTGAACTTGGCCCACAGGAATGGGGATGGTTCTGTCCCATGTCACTTCTTAAGCCAAGTCTTACATCGTGCTTCTTTTTCCTGGGTCTTTATGATTTAGGGCTCCCCAGGTGGTGCAGTGGTAAAGAATCTGCCTGCAGTGCAGGAGACCTGGGTTCGATCCCTGGGTCAGGAAGAGTCCCTGGAGACAGGAATGGCTACTCACTCCAGTATTCTTGCCCGGAGAATTCCATGGACAGAGGGGCCTGGCAGGCTCCAGCTCATGGGGTTGAAAAGAGTCGGACATGACTGAGTGACTTAACACACACACATACTTATGATTTAGCCACGTTAGCCTTTCACCCCTCAAACTCTGCTTGCATGCCATGATTCGAGCACATGATATTTTCTGTCAGGGGAATAGGTATGCCATTCTCAGCTCCCATCTCCCAACTCTGCCTTCTGAATGCTGACCTGTCACAACCCTGTGGCAATATCACCATCCAAGGGACCAGGATTGTTCTGGGCTCTCTGATATAGCATCTTAGGTTCTTGTTTTCAGCATGATGCAGAGATGGGTTTTCATGTTTAGATGCATACTTATAAGACTGTAAGCTCCCTGAGGTCAAGGATACATGTTTGTTTTATTGCTACTGAATCCTCAGTTCTGGTATTTAGCAAACACTCAGCAACTAATGGTTGAATCACAAAGTGACTTTTACTGAGCTTTGATTTCCTCCTTTATAAAATTCAAAAAAATAATACTTGGCTGTGAGTTGTCCCCAGATTAAATGTGGTAAGTGAAAAGTGAAAGTTTGCAACCCCATGGACTATACAGTCCAGGGAATTCTCTAGGCCAGAACACTGGAGTAAGTAGCCTTTCCCTTCTCCAGGGGATCTTTCCAACCTAGGGATCGAACCCAGGTCTCCCACATTGCAGGCAAATTCTTTACTAGCAAAGCCACAATGTATGTGGAAATTCATGAAGCACATAACATTGTTAACGTCCATTCATATCCTAATTCCAAGCTGGTTTCCAGCCTCATAGATGCAGTGAATTTGTTGTTGTTGTTGTTGTTGCTGTTGTTTTAAGTCACCAAAGGCCCAGTGATAGATAAGCCCAAATAGTACCTCTTTGTCCTTGGAGCAGAGACATTAATGCTTAACCAAATCCAATACCCCATTGTATCCCCTATATTTCTTAGTTTCTATCTAAGCAGACAGAGTCATATGATGAGTTCTGGCCAATGAAATGTATGCCAAGTCCTTGTGTATCTCAGACGAAGGCAGTGAAAAGTTCCTATGTGGTCACTAGTCTCTCTCTTTCTCTGTCCCAGTGAACAGAGATGCTGCAGGTTTCATATCCTGTGGTTGCAAGACAGGGGAACTTTGGTTATCCCAGCTCCTCAAGTATAAGAAATAAACCATCATTATCTCAAGCCAATGGATACTGCAGCAACAAGGTAACCCACATATCCCATTGTCCAAGGGGCCCTTAAGCATAGGAGCCTGGTATCCAGGAGAGAGTGACTGCTTAGCAATATAGATTTAGAGTGAGTCTGGATTAAGCTGATTGCAACTATGGGCCTAAATAAAACAATTCATAGAAAGTACAAAGAGCAGAAGAAAATAGAAACCATACAAGGAATCTTGGAGAATTCTCTCTTGAAGGAACATGAGTGGATGAAGAAGAGATCCTCAAGGCTATTGAGAGAGTATCTGAGAGGGAGGAGAATCAGGAAAGAGTAAACTTCCAAAAGCTGGAGGTAGTAGTTTCAAAAAGGATGGTAGGGCTGACAGTTCTAAATGGTGCAGAAGAGGAGTATGACAGGGTCTGTATTCTCTTTGTCAGCTTGCCTTCTTTCCCTTCCTTGTAGTGGGGGACATGGGAGAAATGGAGCAGAAGGGCATGTCTACCAACTCTTCCATTTTATTCTGGTATCTGCAAATAAAATATCAGGAAGGAACCCTGATTATCCTTGGCAAATCACTGTATGCAGGGGTTTGGTGAAGTAGAATGGTTAGAAACTTATTGTAACTTCTCCACTAAAGCCAGAAATCCTGGATGCTGTAATTGACAGAGGCCATACAAGGACTACATGGAGTGGAGCATTTTCCCGGTGGAAAAGAGATACTTTCTGTAGAAGGAATGCTGAGTAGATGTTTGCTTTGATTCCTCTCTGGCTCAACCTTATATTTTTCCTCTTGTATACCCTGTGATCCTGCCTCAGAAAACTCATCAGTTTCCCCAGAGCACCATGTTGCTGTGTTGTTACACTTCTTTGGACAATCTTTTATCTTTGCTGGAAATGAGAGACCCTCCTAAAACTCATTTGTAGTATACCTACTCATCAGTCAAGACATCCCATGGGAAGCCCCTCTAAGAACACTTGATTGTTACCACCTTTGGGCACCAAATGTATCTGCTTTTTTTTAGTTCTTTTTTTTTGCCACCTTTTTTTTTTTTAATTGAAGGATAATTTCTTTACAGAATTTTTTGGTTTTCTGTCATACATCAATAAGAATCAGCCATAGGTACATCTGTGTCCCCTCCTTCCCAAAACTCCTTCCCATTCCTTCCCACCCCACCCTTTCTATTGTCACAGAACCCCGTTTGACTTCCCTGAGTCATACAGAACATTCCCATTGGCTGTCTAGTTTACATATGGTGATATAAATTTCCATGCTACTCTCTCCATACATCTCACCCTCTCCTTCTGCCCCTCCCCCGTGTCCATAGGTTTGTTCTCTAGGTATGTTTCTCCATTACTGCCCTGAAAATAAATTCATCAGTATAATCTTTCTAGATTCCATATATATGTATCATTATATGATATTTCCATTTCTCTTTCTGACTTACTTCACTCTGTATAATAGGCTTCAGGTTCATCCACCTCATTAGAACTGACTTAAATGTGTTCCTTTTTATGGCTGAGTAATATTCCATTGTGTATATGTACCACAACTTCTTTATTCGTTTATCTGTTGATGGGCATGTAGGTTGCTTCCATGTTCTAGCTATTGTAAATAGTGCTGCAATGTACATCGGGGTACATGTAGCTTTCCATTTTGGTTTCCTTGAGGTATGGGCCTAGTAGTGGGATTGCTGGGTCATATTGTGGTTTTACTCCTAGCTTNATTCCATTGTGTATATGTACCACAACTTCTTTATTCGTTTATCTGTTGATGGGCATGTAGGTTGCTTCCATGTTCTAGCTATTGTAAATAGTGCTGCAATGTACATCGGGGTACATGTAGCTTTCCATTTTGGTTTCCTTGAGGTATGGGCCTAGTAGTGGGATTGCTGGGTCATATTGTGGTTTTATTCCTAGCTTTTTAAGGAATCTCCATACCATCTTCCATAGTGGCTGTATCAATTTACATTCCCACCAACAGTGCAAGAGCGTTCCCTTTTCTCCACACCCTCTCCAGCATTTATTGTTTGTAGACTTTTTGATGATGGCCATTCTGACTGGTATGAAGTGATATCTCATTGTGGCTTTGATTTGCTTTTCTCTAATAGTGAGCAATGTTGAGCATCTTTTCATGTGTTTGTTATCCATCTGTATGTCTTCTTTGGAGAAATGTCTCTGTTCAGGTTTTTTCCCACTTTTTGATTGGGTTGTTTGTTTTTCTGGTATTGAGTTGTATGAGTTGCTTGTATATTTTGAAAATTAATCTTTTGTCAGTTGTTTCCTTTGCTATTGTTTTCTCCCATTCTGTGGGTTGTCTTTTCACTTTGTTTGTGGTTTTTTTATGTGCAAAAGCTTTCAAGCTTAACTAGGTCCCACTTGTTTATTTTTATTTTCATTATTCTAGGAGGTGGATTGTAGAGAATCTTGCTTTAATTTATATCACTGAGTGTTCTGCCTATGTTTTCCTCTAATACTTTTATAGTTTCTGGTATTTAATTTAGGTCTTTACTCCTTTTTGAGTTTATTTTTGTGTATGGTGTTAGGCAGTGTTCTAATTTCATTCTTTTGCATGTAGCTGTCCAGTTTTCCCAGCACCATTTAGTGAAGAGACTGTCTTTATTGTATATTCTTGCCTCCTTTGTCAAAAATAAAATACTCGTAAGTATGTAGGTTTATCTCTGGGTTCTCTATCTTGTTCCATTAGTCTATATTTCTGTTTTTGTGCCACTACCATACTGTCTCAATGGCTGTAGCTTTGTAGTATAGTCTGAAGTCAGGAAGGTTGATTCTTCCAGCTCCATTCTTCTTTCTCAAGACCGCTTTGGCTATTCAGGATCTTTCGTGTTTCCATATGAATTGTGAAGCTTTTTGTCCTAGTTCTGTGAAAAATGTCATTGGTAGTTTGATAGGGATCTCACTGAATCTGTAGGTTGCATTTGGTAGTATAGTCATTTTCCCAGTATTGATTCTTCCTACCCAAGAACATGGAATATCTCCCCATCTTCCAAAAGTATCTTGAATACACATCTACTATATTGAATATATTCATTTGTAGATCTCTTGTTAGTACACTGTTTAGGATCTTTGAGGGCAGCATTGAATCATAGTCATATTTTCAACTTCTACACCCAACATGGTACTTTTTCTGAATTGCATGATAAAAAGTTCAGTTCAGTTCAGTTCAGTCGCTTAGTCGTGTCCGACTCTTTGCGACCCCATGAATCGCAGCAAGCCAGGCCTCCCTGTTCATCACCATCTCTCGGAGTTCACTCAGACTCACGTCCATCGAGTCCATGATGCCATCCATCCATCTCATCCTTGGTCATCCCCTTCTTCTCCTGCCCTCAATCCCTCCCAGCATCAGAGTCTTTTCCAATGAGTCAACTTTTCGCATGAGGTGGCCAAAGTACTG
>SJYW01000908.1:211649-231276 GCA_006410735.1 Raphicerus campestris | reverse complement strand
TTCTCATGATGTACTCTGCATAGAAGTTATATAAGCAGGGTGACAATATACAGCCTTGACATACTCCTTTTCCTATTTGGAACCAGTCTGTTGTTCCATGTCCAGTTCTAACTGTTGCTTCTTGACCTGCATACAGATTTCTCAAGAGGCAGGTCAGGTGGTCTGGTATTCCCATCTATTTCAGAATTTTCCAGAGTTTATTGTGATCCACACAGTCAAAGGCTTTGGCATAGTCAATAAAGCAGAAATAGACGTTTTTCCAAACTCTCTTGTATTTTTGATGATCCAGCGGATTTTGGCAATTTGATCTCTGGTTCCTCTACTTTTTCTAAAACCAACTTGAACATCAGGAAGTTCACGGTTCATGTATTGCTGAAGCCTAGCTTGGAGAATTTTGATAAAAAGTTACCAAATCTGAATATGATTGTTCAATAACTCACCTCTCTGAATGCACTCATTCATCTATTCATTTGGCAACTATTTAGTTCTTTCTGTTTTCTAGGCACTGTTCTAAGTGATTAAAACACATTGATAGCAAGATGTAAGATTTATACCCTCAAAGGCTTATATTCTAGTGCTAGAGTGTGCATTTATGCTAAGTTGCTCCAGTCATACAACCTTATGAACCATAGCCTGCCAGGCTCCTCTGTCCATGAGAGTCATGACTATCCAGGCAAGAATACTGGAGTGGGTTGCCAAGCCCTCCACCAGAGGATCTTCATGTCCCAGGGATTGAACCTGTGTCTCTTATGTCTCTTACACTGGAAGGTGGGTTCTTTACCATCAGCACCTCCTGGGAAGCCTCTAGTAGTAGAGACATACTCAGTTAAATTCAGTTCATTCACTCAGTCATGTCCGACTCTTTGTGACCTCATGAACTGCAGCATGTCAGGGCTCCTTGTCCATCACCAACTCCTAGAGTTCACTCAAACTCACGTCCATCAAGTGGGTGATGCCATCCAGGCATCTCATCCTCTGTCGTCCCCTTTTCCTCCTGCCCCCAATCTCTCCCAGCATCAGAGTCTTTTCCAATGAGTCAACTCTTCACATGAGGTGGCCAAAGTATTGGAGTTTCAGCTTTAGCATCATTCCTTCCAAGGAACACCCAGGGCTGATCTCCTTCAGAATGGACTGGTTGGATCTCCTTTGCAGTCCAAGCGACTCTCAAGAGTCTTCTCCAACACCATAGTTCAAAAGCATCAATTCTTCGGTGCTCAGCTTTCTTCACAGTCCAACTCTCACATCCATACATGACCACAGGAAAAACCATAGCCTTGACTAGAGACATACTATATATACATAAACTCAGAGAGTGATGGGTGATACAAAGAAAAGAAAATAGAGTAATGGGACAGAGATTGTAAGGTGTGAGGGATACTTTAGTTATGGACACTGGGAGATGGCCTCTACTGATAATTAGGCAGCCATGCAAAGATCTAAGGTGGAGGACACACCAGGAACAAAGGGACTTATGAGTGTGTTTGAGGAACAGAAAGAGGCCAGAATGGTCAAAATATGGTGACTCAGGGAGAAACTAGTGAGAGATAACACATAAGAGATTTGTTGTTGTTCAGATGCTCAGTTGTGTCTGACTCTTTGTGACCCTATGGACTGCAGCACACCAGGCTTCCATGTCCTTCATCATCTCCAGGAGCTTGCTCAAACTCATGTCTGTTGTTTGGTGATGCCATCCAACCATCTTGTCCTCTGTCATCCCCTCTCCTTTTGTCTTCAATCTTTCCCAACATCAGGGTCTTTGCTAATGAATCAGCTCTTCTCATCAGGTGGCCAAAGTACTGGGGCTTCAGCTTCAGTATCAGTTATTCCCATGAATATTCAGGATTAATTTCCTTTAGCAGTGACTGGTTTGATCTCCTTGCAGTGCAAGGGACTCTCGAGAGTCTTCTCCAACACCACAGTTTGAAAGCATCAGCTCTCTGGTGCTCAGCCTCCTTTATAGTCTAACTCTTACATCCATACATGACTACTGGAAAAACCAAAAATCATAAGATTTTATGGAAAAACCATAGCTTGTAGTACTGACAAGTACTTGTCAGTAGGAGTCAGATCTTTGTCGGCAAAGTAATGTTTCTGCTTTAATGTCTCTGCTTTTTAATCCCCTGTGTATGTTTGTCATAGTTTTTCTTCCAAGGAGCAAGTGTCTTTTAATTTCATGGCAGCAATCACCATCCACCGTGCTTTTGGAGCCCAATAAAATAAAGTCTGTCACTATTTCCATTGCTTCCCATTTGCCATGAATTGATGGGACCAGATGCCATGATCTTAGTTTTCTGAATGTTGAGTTTAAGCCAGTTTTTTCACTTCTCTCTTTCACTTTCATCAAGAGGCCCTTTAGTTCATCTTCACTTTCTGCCATAAGGGTAGTGTCATCTGCATATCTGCAGTTACTGGTATTTCTCCTAATAGTCTTGATTCTAGCTTATGCTTCATCCAGCCCATATTTTGCATGATGTACTCTGCTATAAGTTAAATAAGCAGGGT
The DNA here is from genome assembly GCA_006410735.1 of Raphicerus campestris. Taxonomy (NCBI): domain Eukaryota; kingdom Metazoa; phylum Chordata; class Mammalia; order Artiodactyla; family Bovidae; genus Raphicerus; species Raphicerus campestris. The sequence continues at coordinate 228,774 of SJYW01000908.1, read as the reverse complement.
GACAATATAAAGCCTTGCAGTAGTCCTTCCCCAATTTTGAACCAGTCCATTGTTTCATGTCCAGTTCTAACTGTTGCTTGACCTATTCCAGGCTTCTCAGGAGACAGGTAATGTGGTCTGGTATTCTTATCTCTTAAACAGCTTTCCATAGTTTGCTGTGATCCTCACAGTCAAAAGCATTAGTGTAGTAATCAGTCATCTAGGGCCTGGTAACTCAGATGGTAAAGAAACTGTCTGCAATGCAAGAGACCTAGGTTTGAGCCCTGAGTTGGAAAGATTCCCCTGGAGGAGGGAATGGCTACCCATTCCAGTACTCTTGCCTGGAGAATTCCATGGACAGAGGATCCTGGTGGGCTACAGTCCATGGCACGGCAAAGAGTCAGACACATCTGAGCAACTAAAACTTCCACTTCGAAAGACACTGGATCTTATTCTACTTGCAAAATAAAGTTGAAAAGCGAGGAAGTGATGTGATGTGGTTATAGCTTAAGAATATCACTTTGGCTGTCATGTGGAGAATATATTTGTGTATTCAGTGGGGGCTGTAAGCATAGATGGCATAACTGAAAGTGAGGTGCTTAGTAAGGTGGGAATTGCATAAGTGCAAAGAAAATATCATCACAGTTTGAAACAAGGTCATGGCAGAAAAGCTATACGAATAGACCACACTTAAAGTGTGAAATGCACATGTAAATGGTTTTCTTAGACTTCCATCCAAGCAAGCCATGATCAATACACAGTATTCAAGCAGTGAAGAATTTTCCTCATTCATCATCCATTCATTCATTCAACAAATATTTATGGAGCCTTCTTAAATTCAATCTCCTAGTCCAGAAGTCAAATAAATAGTGGTAAACAGGACTGACATAGTTGCTGCCATCTAAACTTTCAATTTCCTGGGGAAGACAGATGTTAAAGCATGAATATGCAGATCTTAGTAGGTACCAATGTAATAAAGAGAGAGTTTAAAAAAGGATTAGAAGACTTTAAGTAGGAGAGGAAGTGACATCAAGCTATTACCTGAGGACAAGAAATAAATATCCCAGGAAAGAGGAGCATGCATGAGAGTAACAGCTGAGGGAACAGAACTTGTAGATACTCTGAAGCTGGAAGGAGAACATAATCAGAGGAAGTGAAGAAGGGCTTGTATTGGGTCCTCCNGGCCCTTTAGTTCATCTTCACTTTCTGCCATAAGGGTAGTGTCATCTGCATATCTGCAGTTACTGGTATTTCTCCTAGTAATCTTGATTCTAGCTTATGCTTCATCCAGCCCATATTTTGCATGATGTACTCTGCTATAAGTTAAATAAGCAGGGTGACAATATAAAGCCTTGCAGTAGTCCTTCCCCAATTTTGAACCAGTCCATTGTTTCATGTCCAGTTCTAACTGTTGCTTGACCTATTCCAGGCTTCTCAGGAGACAGGTAATGTGGTCTGGTATTCTTATCTCTTAAACAATTTTCCATAGTTTGCTATGATCCTCACAGTCAAAAGCATTAGTGTAGTCAATATAAGAGATAGGTGTAGTCAGTCATCTAGGGCCTGGTAACTCAGATGGTAAAGAAACTGTCTGCAATGCAAGAGACCTAGGTTTGAGCCCTGAGTTGGAAAGATTCCCCTGGAGGAGGGAATGGCTACCCATTCCAGTACTCTTGCCTGGAGAATTCCATGGACAGAGGATCCTGGTGGGCTACAGTCCATGGCACGGCAAAGAGTCAGACACATCTGAGCAACTAAAACTTCCACTTCGAAAGACACTGGATCTTATTCTACTTGCAAAATAAAGCTGAAAAGCGAGGAAGTGATGTGATGTGGTTATAGCTTAAGAATATCACTTTGGCTGTCATGTGGAGAATATATTTGTGTGTTCAGTGGGGGCTGTAAGCATAGATGGCATAACTGAAAGTGAGGTGCTTAGTAAGGTGGGAATTGCATAAGTGCAAAGAAAATATCATCACAGTTTGAAACAAGGTCATGGCAGAAAAGCTATACGAACAGACCACACTTAAAGTGTGAAATGCACATGTAAATGGTTTTCTTAGACTTCCATTCAAGCAAGCCATGATCAATACACAGTATTCAAACAGTGAAGAATTTTCCTCATTCATCATCCATTCATTCATTCAACAAATATTTATGGAGCCTTCTTAAATTCAATCTCCTAGTCCAGAAGTCAAATAAATAGTGGTAAACAGGACTGACATAGTTGCTGCCATCTAAACTTTCAATTTCCTGGGGAAGACAGATGTTAAAGCATGAATATGCAGATATTAGTAGGTACCAATGTAATAAAGAGAGAGTTTAAAAAAGGATTAGAAGACTTTAAGTAGGAGAGGAAGTGACATCAAGCTATTACCTGAGGACAAGAAATAAATATCCCAGGAAAGAGGAGCATGCATGAGAGTAACAGCTGAGGGAACAGAACTTGTAGATACTCTGAAGCTGGAAGGAGAACATAATCAGAGGAAGTGAAGAAGGGCTTGTATTGGGTCCTCCATGATGAGACTGTCTGAGAAGCAAAACAAGAAGCAAAATAGGAAAGCAGAAACCAGATTGATAGTTTTTTATAGACATTGTTAAAAAAATCTTGAGTTTATAAGTAATGGCAGGTCATCAAGGCATTTTAATCTCTGAAAAAGGTGAAAGTGTTAGTCCCTCAGTTATATCTAACTCTTTGGGAGCCCATGGACTTTAGCCCACAAGGCTCCTCTGTCCATGGAATGCTCCAGGCAAGGATACTGGAGTTGGTTGCCATGCCTTTCTCCAGGGCAGATAGTAAAGAATCTTCCTGCAATGCAGGAGATGCAGGTTTGACCCCTGGGTCACAAAGATCCCCTGGAGAAAGGAATGGCTACCAGCTCCAGTATCCTGCCTGGAGAATTTCATGGACAGAGGATCCTGGCAGGCCACAGTCCATGAGATTACAAAGAGGTGGACATGACTGAAAGACTAACCCTTTCACTTTCATTTTAATCTCTAGCTCTGAAGAAAAGAATTGGAAGTTTTCTGTGTATGTATGTCGGTAAAGTGTCATAAAGTGCCTGGAAAAGACCCCTTACTCATCACTGTATTCCCTTCTGCATGTGTGGATGCAGACATTCAACCTTCACCTGTCCCAGTAATAAAGGGATTTTGCAACACGAATGGAAGCTACAGAAGGAAGAATGAGAGCAACTATAGGCTCTGAGATCCCGCAGATATAGATATGAATCCTGCTCCATATTTACTGGATGTGAACTCATGAAAGTACTTCGTTTTCATGAGCTCTATTTTCCTTCTCAGCATCATAGGGGTGATAAATCTATTGGTTAAGAAGCTTTTAGCTGTAGATTGCAAAAAACCCTGATTTACCTGACTTGACACAGAAGATGTCTTATCTCACAGAGCAAGAAGTTCTGAGGTAGGGCAAGTGGGGTCAGTGAGTTAATAACTTGAAATCATCATGACCCTAGTATTTATTTCCCTATTTTTCTCTCTGTCATCCTTGGTGCTTGCCCAACTCCCATCATTATCATAAAGTTGAAGCAGTTCTAGGCATCTTCCACAGACCAGTGGAGAAGAGAATAACATCCTTCCTATGTGCCTTCCTAAGTCAACAAAGAACAAAACCCTTCCCAGAAGTCCCTGTGCAACCTGTTATTCATGATTGGCGAGGATTGTGCTCTATGTCCATGTCCAAGCCATCTGCAGACAAGAGGGTTGCATCACTATTTCTGGCTTCGTTTCATCATTATTTTCAGCCTTAGGTGGGACTTGAGCTCACTTCACCTGCAGGATTTGACCTGCAGGTAAAGAGGAGGAGGGTGGATAGTCCAACTGTTAACAAAGGAGAAAGGTGTGATGAATTGTTATTGAGCAGGCAACATAATGGTGTCTAATGCCTTAATGTCCATATTGCAGGGTCTGTCATAAAAATTCTGTAATTTGTCTGTAGTTACTGCTCTATTTCTAAGCTATTTTCAAGCTCTTCAAAACTATCTATACAATTAAAAGTCCATTTTGCTAATCAGTAAAATAAATCCTTGAGTACCTCTATTGATCAGTCCAGTAGGAGGAGGTCCTGTTTATTCTTAAACATGATGTAATGGAACTAAATTTTTTCAAACATGTGGAATTAAAATTTTCACCATATCCTGTCCATAATCTTCTGCTTCCTCAAACTCAGTCAGAATGTTAGGTTTTACTATCTTTTTAAAGAATAGCTGTTAAGCATATGAACAACAGAGTTACACAAGCATCAGCTTAAATCTTGCCTTCATTATTTTTTGTTGATATTAGTTAGACTTTCCAATCCTCTCTTTCTTTTCACCTTTAACATAGAAATAATATTATGAGGCTTGAATGAGACAACACATGTAAAAATTTGTGGAGTAGAGTAGGTGTTCTGTAAATATTAACTCTTTTGGTTGTTATCGAACTCAAATAGTGGTCAAGAAGATGAGATAATGCCTCTGTAGCAATGGTATATAGGAAATAGTTAACAAAAAGCATCTATTATGGTTGCCATAAGCCAGAACAGTAGCTGCCTTTATTAATACCATGAAGTTTTTTTTTTTTCTACATTTGATTGGTGGAATCATGCCACTCCAATCAAGCTACAGGTATTAATTTTTTAGACAAAACACATGGTTACTGTTTCAAATTACTGACTACTCTCTTCAGAGCCTGTCATGTTACACTGAATGGTCTGGTGTGGTCATTCACCAAACTAATAATTAAATCCTGGAATTTTGCTAAAACAAATTACAAGCAAAAGATATTTGTCTTCAGCCTATACCCAGAAATGAATGTTTTGGAAACTATATACTTTATCCTTTTGAAAAGTTGACTTGTCCTTAATCCCCCCTGTCTTTATTGAATTCCTCAATCCATGAGGCTTTCATATTTCCCATAAAAAGAGGAGTTTCTTTGGATTTCCTTCTTAAGAATAACAACAATAAAATGTCTTTCATTAGGGGTTTCAATGGATCCTAACACTATCAAGGATCCTGATATAATTAATTCATTCTGACATCAGCTGATTCAAATTACTGATTAGTGGTGGCTTGGGGGTGAAGAAGAAGACACTGGTTGTGTCAAGAAAGAAGTTAAAGAGTTTGGAAATAGGTTTATAGAATGGAATTAAAGGGAAATGAGGTGGGGCTTTGCTGGAAGAACTAAGAACAATAATGGCTCTCCAGTTTCCAGCTGGGGAAGCGGCTGGCGTCGCTAGAACTGGACTGGAACTGGAGCTTCAGTCTGCTCCAGTTTTTTGTACCTTCAATCACCTCACTTAGCCACACTACCCAGTGATGTCTTGAGAAAGTGAAAGTGTTAGTTTCTCAGTCATGTCTGATTCTTTGCAACCCCATGGACTGTGTTACCAGGCTCTTCTATCTATGGAATTCTCCAGACAAGAATACTAGAGTGGACAGCCATTCCCCTCTTCAGGGGATCTTCTTAACCCAGGGGTCAAACCTATTGCAGGCAGATTCCTTAGTCTTAGCCACCAGGGAATCCTTGAGAAGCAGTCATTAATAACTGATCTCTTTAGCATGACCCTCCTGAACTTGTCAGAAAGACTTCATCCAATGACATGTTCAGTATAATAGCACTGGAACTGATTGCCAGTTTCCTCAAAGAAAGTATTAGGACCAGTTTCATCATGCCTTAACATCCTGATTGGCCTCACTCATCATCAGAAATCTGAGTCTCCTCTATTATTCATGATCATTCAAAATTTCATCTTCATGTACTCTGTAAATCTCATGATTTGAATCTCACAGTTCCTAAGAAAACCTCCTAGTGATTCATGCCTTTGTATAGTCACCTTGAATGCTAAATAGAGACATGTTGTTTGACGAAAAAGACATTGCAAAAATGATGGCGTGTGACTTCAAGTCTTTCATCTTACTTTCTTAAATTGCTTGCTTTGGGAAGAAGCAACCTGCCATGTGAGGATAGTCAAAGAACTCTATGGAAAGGCAAACACAGTAAGGATTGAGGTCTTCGGCCAAGATCCAGTGATCCTTCCAAGAATCTTGGAAGCCCTGGCCAAGCCTTCAGATGCCTGCAGCACCGGCCAACATCTTAACTGCAGCCACATGAGAAACCCTGAGCTGGCACCAGCCAGGTAAGCCACTCCTGAGTTCCTGGAACAGACCTTAGGAGATAATAAATGTTTAATGTTTAGGTCATCATGTTTTGGAGTACTTTGTTATACAGCAATATATAACCAAGACACTAAATCAGAGCTCACCTTCATCCTTCTCAAATCCTAACCTGTGCTTTCTTAAGCTCCTGCTCTATGATCAGTAATTTCCAGAATCCTCAGCTTATCCTTTAAGCATTTACTCAGCCCATTGTCTTAACTGGATATTGGTTTTCTCCAGATGACATTGCTTCTGATATACCTCTATAATAGTTAAGATACTTCCAGCTGCACAAAGAAGAATGACTCAAAAAATATTTAATTATATCACATAACAAGAAGTCTAAAGAAAGCTGTTTTTAGTTTGGGGCAACATCTTTTTTTCTTTTAAAAAATTTATTCATTTTTTAATTGAAAGATTGCTTTACAGACTTTTCTTGTTTTCTGTCAAACCACAACATGAATCAGCCATAGGTGTACATTTATCCCCTCCCTTTGAACCTCCCTCCCATCTCCCTCCCCATTCCACTCCTCTAGGTTGATCCAGAGCCCTGTTTGAGTTTCCTGAGACATACAGCAAATTCCCATTAGCTATCTATTTTACATATGTTAATGTAAGTTTCCATGTTACTCTTTCCATATATCTTGCCCCCTCCTCACCTCTCCAGATGTGTATAAGAGACNTAGATGTACATTTATCCCCTCCCTTTGAACCTCCCTCCCATCTCCCTCCCCATTCCACTCCTCTAGGTTGATCCGGAGCCCTGTTTGAGTTTCCTGAGACATACAGCAAATTCCCATTAGCTATCAATTTTACATATGTTAATGTAAGTTTCCATGTTACTCTTTCCATATATCTTGCCCCCTCCTCACCTCTCCCCATGTCCATAAGTCTATTCTCTATATCTGTTTTACCATTGCTGCCCTGCAAATAAATTCTTCAGTAATATTTTTCTAGATTCTGTATATAGTGTTAGAATATGATATTTATCTTTCTCTTTCTGACTTCACTCTCTATTATAGGTTCTAGGTTCATCTACCTCATTAGAACTGACTTAAATGTGTTCCTTTTTATGGCTGAGTAATATTCCATTGTGTATATTTACCACAACTTCTTTATCCATTCATCAGTCAGTGGACATCTATGTTGCTTCCATGTTCTAGCTATTGTAAATAGTGCTGCAATGGACCATGGGATACATGAGTTTTTTTTCAATTTTGGTTTCCTCAGGGTATATGCCTAGGAGTTGGATTGGTGGATCATATGGTGGTTTTATTCCTAGTTTTTAAAGGAGTCCCCATACCACCTTCTACAGTGGCTGTATCAATTTACATTCCCACCAACAGTACAAGAGCATTCCCTTTTCTCCACAGCCTCTCCAGCACTTATTGTTTGTAGACTTTTTGATGATGGCCATTCTGACTGGTATGAAGTGGTATCTCATCATAGTTTTGATTTGCTTTCTCTAATAATGAGTGATGTTGAGCATCTTTTCATGTGTTTGTTATCCACCTGTATGTCTTCTTTGGAGAAATGTCTGTTTAGGTCTTTTCCCCACTTTTTGATTGGGTTGTTTGTTTTTCTGGTATTGAGTTGTATGAGTTGCTTGTACATTTTGAAAATTAATCCTTTGTCAGTTGTTTCATTTGCTATTATTATCTCCCATTATAGTTTCCCTTGCTGTGCAAAAGCTTTTAATTTTAATCAGATCCTGCGGCTGCTGCTGCTGCTGCTAAGTTGCTTCAGTCGTGTCTGACTCTGTGTGACCCCATAGATGGCAGCCCACCAGGCTCCCCTGTCCTTGGGATTCTCCAGGCAAGAACACTGGAGTGGGCTGCCATTTCCTTCTCTAGTGCATGAAAATGAAAATTAAAAGTAAAGTCGTTCAGTTGTGTCTGACTCATAGTAACGCCATGGACTACAGCCTGCCAGGCTCCTCCATCCCCGGGATTTTCTGGGCAAGAGTACTGGAGTGGGTTGCCATGCCGTCTCCAGATCGCATCCTACTTGTTTACTTTTGTTTTTATTTCCCTTATTCTAGAAGGTAGGTCATAAGGGACCTTGTTTTGATTTATGTCATTGAGTGTTCTGCCTATGTTTTCCTTTAAGAGTTGTATTGTTTCTGGTCTTACACTTAGGTCTTTAATCCATTTTGAGTTTATCTTTGTGTGTGGTGTTAGGAAGTGTTCTAATTTCATTCTTTTGCATGTAGGTGTCCAGTTTTCCCAGCACCATTTATTGAAGAGGCTGTCTTTGCCCCATTGTTTATTTTTGCCTCCTTTATCAAAAAGAAGATACCCATAGGTGCATGGGTTTTTTTCTGGGCTTTCTATCTTGTTCCATTGGTCTATATTCCAGTTTTTGTGTAGTTTGGGGCAACATCTTAATGATGCTCACACTGTTTCTATCCTTTCCCTCTGTAAACCTTATGGGACTGACATTTTTGTCCTCATGTTTATTGCGCCATAGTCACACAGCGGCTACTATAGCCCCAGGTATCACATCTGCATCTGAGCAAAAATAAGGAGAAAGGGGAGATGACAATGAACGCACCTCTTACAATAAACTTTTGATAAGACAACTTCTCCAGAAGCGTCCCAGCAGATTTCCACTTATATCTGACCAGCTTTCTAATACAACCACTCACAGATATAGTATCCTCCTCCATATCTTTTCTTGTATATTTGCCTGCCTCCTCTCATCAGAATGTAAACTCTGTAAGAGCATGAGTTTTGTAATTTTTGTTCACAGCTGTATCCCCAGCACCTAGAACCAGGTTGATAGGCAAAGGGGTGTTCAAAAATATGTTTTTTTGAATGAATGTCCTTTGACCTATGTTACAACTTTCCTTTAGCTACAAAAGGAGGTCATGAAAAAATGTGTTGGCAAGAGAAACAGTAATGACTTTGTCATCTTTATGAACCCCTTAACCCCCTAGTACTGGATACATGACTGGGATTTTTAAGCAAAAGGGAAGGGTGGAGAAATGGCTGTTAGTTAAAGAACCAGCAGAGTCAGCCCAAAGTCCTTGCAAGCAGACACTGCTTTTTGTTTTTCAACTCTTACATATATGTTAGGATAGAAAAGCAAGGTCCATATCCTCCCTGCTCCCCATTCCAACTTTTACTCTCTCATGCAAATCCTACATCCAAAACCCTTTTCCTCAACTCCCCTCTTCAATATCATGCTCTGGGCTTGTGACTACCAAGAGCACCCCTCCTCCAATCAGGGCTGTAAACATTCTGTGGTTGATCACCATCACCTGTGTTCTCAGCCTGCCGTCTCAAGCTCCTCACTAACAATAACTCTTCAGCCTCTTCACGTCACTCAAGACAATGAGCTCATTTCTGAAGGACCTTTTGCTCACCCAGGGGCTAATCCTTTGCATGTCTCCTCACTTCCTCAGCTCCGTGTCTGCTCTCATGCCTCTTTCCCACTAGCAGTTTTCGCCTCTCGGCTGGGTCATCCCCAGCAGCATGAAGACATGGTTTATTACCTAGGGTAGCCTCTTCTCATAACTCAGGCCCCAGCTCATTTCACCGCCTTGGAAAGGGCGTGGCTGACTCTCTGCTTTAAATAACCCTCTTTCCCTTTGCAGTCGCTCCTGTCCCTGTTTCTTCATTCTGTTTCGGCATAGCACTTGCCACTCTATAACACTGTCCTTTGGCTAGTAAATGTATTGTTTGTTGCTGACTGTCTCCCCTCTCCCAGTAGATTATAAATCCCAGAAAAGTAGAGCTCTTGCTTGCCTAGCTCACACCACATCTCCCAGGTGGCGAACAGTACTAAACCCTCACGATTCTTAAATGGATATATGATGAATAAATAAATGAACGGCATCTTCCATCCCCCCAGAAAAAACACTCTTCTCCTGAATGCTCACATTCCTCTCACTTTTACTCCATTTCTATTCCACCTTTCAAGGTCAATATCCCAAAAGCGTCGCACAAACTTATCTTTCCGTTTCTTTGCATCCTCTATCTTCCCTACCCAGTCTAGCATTCACCTCTATTTTATTGCCTCCAGGGTCAGTGGCAACAGTAGCCTCCCTGGCCAGCGGTAACAATAATGTCCTGTTGCCAAAATCAGTGACCAATTTTCAGTTGTTTTCCCTTTAGACCTACATCATGCAATACGAAACAGTATTTCAGTATGAAAATCAGATTCACACTGGACATTGTAGATGTAGACAACTTCCATTGTTGCAGAGAGTTCTAGATGCCTCAGCAGTGGTTAACTTTCTTGTGCTAAAGAAGGTTTGGCTCCTTCCTTATTGGACGATCCTTCTCTGTCTCCTTTGAAGGATTTTTCTCTTCTAATCTAATTTTAAACACAACCATACTTCATAGCTACATTGTAGGCTATCTATCCTTCTAAATTCTTTTTTGGTAAACTCATCCATTCCTATTATTATAAACGATATCAACAAGCTGAAGAATCAAGCCTGGCAAAGACTTGGACATGACTTAGCAACTGAACAGGAACAGCAAACTGATGAATCAGGAATTTATATCTCCTGTTCAAACTTCTCTTGAGCCCCAAGTTCATACAGCCAACAGTCTCCTTGCTATCTCAAATCTCATGTCCAAGAGCAAATTCCAGATTTTCTCCCCCAAATATGTTTGCCCCCCTCATCCGTGTTGTCTCAGTCCTGGCACCACCACACAGTGGGGCCCACTGCTCATTCAGAAACCTGCAAATTGGCCTATTTCTCCCTTGACTCTAGGCCAGACCACGCAAGTCCTGACTTCTTCCTCCATGGCTTTTTACTCTAGTTTTACTATTGTATTTACTGTCAACCTGCATGGTGTCTGTATATACACATCCTCATTACTTATGTCACACACACTCACAGACACACACACATGTTCCCTTGCTAGGACAAGCCACCATCATGGCTTTTCTGGATAAGGCATAATCACTTACATTTCCTTCAGAACTATCTCCATGGTGCAGCCAGAGTAACCTATTTCAGAAAAAAATCAGAACCTATCACTTTCCTGACTGTTCACTAAATCTAGAATAAAATCCAAATTCAATAATATAACCTGGATTCCCTGTATAACCGGTTGCTGCCTATATCTGCAACTTATTCCATGACCTTCTTCTCCCAAGAATCTTCTCTCCAATTGAACAAAAGTTCTTTCTGTCCCTTAAACCCATCAAGATCTTTACTGTCCTGGGCCTTTCACACACACTCTTCTCTGCCTGGAATAGCATCCTCACACTCCATCTCTGGCCTGTTCCTCCATACTCCAGTCCTCAGTTAACTGCCTCTTTTCCTAGAGAGAACAACTTCTCCTAGTATCTTCTTTGAATTAGCATAAATATAAAAGATTATATATTATATTTCATATATTTAATTTCTAGGGAGACTACCTGGTTATTCTTTTTAATAGTAGTAATATATTATACTATATTAATTTGCTATCTATTATCTGTCTTCTTTACTAGAAGGTAAGCTCTGTGAGGGCAAGACTATATCTATTTTATTTACTAATTTATATCTAGCTCTGCTACATAGAGGCCCTCAATAAATACTTGTTAAATAAATAAATAATCCTCTGCAAGGAGAAAAGGTGTTTTGTTTTTTTTTGAAACAAGATAAATCTGAGTTTGAGTCTCTGCTCTACATTTTAAATATATGAACTTGCACATAGTTTTTGCTTTGTTTTAGACATTATCAAGCATATGTTTAAAAAATATTAGTACTGAATACATTTTTAACCACTCTGAGTGTGTGTGTGTTTAGTCACTAAGTTGTGTGTGACTCTTCGCGACCCTATGGACTGTAGACTGCTCAGCCCCTCTGTCCATGTAATTCTCCAGGCAAAAATACTGGAGTGGCTTGCCATTTCCTTTTCCAAGGGATCTTCCTACCCAAGGATCGAAACCAGGTCTGTGCATTGCAGGTGGACTCTCTACCATCTGAGCCACCAAGGAAGCCCCGAAGCTCTAGCTTTTCATGCTACAAAGTAGAGAATAATAATATACAGCTTGTAAAATTGTTGCAAGCATTTGGAACATAGTATGTGTTCAGTTTTTTTTTCTTCATTTCTTTCCATTTCTTCTTGAAATAAAAGAAGATCANAGGTCTTTTCCCCACTTTTTGATTGGGTTGTTTGTTTTTCTGGTATTGAGTTGTATGAGTTGCTTGTACATTTTGAAAATTAATCCTTTGTCAGTTGTTTCATTTGCTATTATTATCTCCCATTATAGTTTCCCTTGCTGTGCAAAAGCTTTTAATTTTAATCAGATCCTGCGGCTGCTGCTGCTGCTGCTAAGTTGCTTCAGTCGTGTCTGACTCTGTGTGACCCCATAGATGGCAGCCCACCAGGCTCCCCTGTCCTTGGGATTCTCCAGGCAAGAACACTGGAGTGGGTTGCCATTTCCTTCTCCAGTGCATGAAAATGAAAATTAAAAGTAAAGTCATTCAGTTGTGTCTGACTCATAGCAACCCCATGGACTACAGCCTGCCAGGCTCCTCCATCCCCGGGATTTTCTGGGCAAGAGTACTGGAGTGGGTTGCCATGCCGTCTCCAGATCGCATCCTACTTGTTTACTTTTGTTTTTATTTCCCTTATTCTAGAAGGTAGGTCATAAGGGACCTTGTTTTGATTTATGTCATTGAGTGTTCTGCCTATGTTTTCCTTTAAGAGTTGTATTGTTTCTGGTCTTACACTTAGGTCTTTAATCCATTTTGAGTTTATCTTTGTGTGTGGTGTTAGGAAGTGTTCTAATTTCATTCTTTTGCATGTAGGTGTCCAGTTTTCCCAGCACCATTTATTGAAGAGGCTGTCTTTGCCCCATTGTTTATTTTTGCCTCCTTTATCAAAAAGAAGATACCCATAGGTGCATGGGTTTTTTTCTGGGCTTTCTATCTTGTTCCATTGGTCTATATTCCAGTTTTTGTGTAGTTTGGGGCAACATCTTAATGATGCTCACACTGTTTCTATCCTTTCCCTCTGTAAACCTTATGGGACTGACATTTTTGTCCTCATGTTTATTGCGCCATAGTCACACAGCGGCTACTATAGCCCCAGGTATCACATCTGCATCTGAGCAAAAATAAGGAGAAAGGGGAGATGACAATGAACGCACCTCTTACAATAAACTTTTGATAAGACAACTTCTCCAGAAGCGTCCCAGCAGATTTCCACTTATATCTGACCAGCTTTCTAATACAACCACTCACAGATATAGTATCCTCCTCCATATCTTTTCTTGTATATTTGCCTGCCTCCTCTCATCAGAATGTAAACTCTGTAAGAGCATGAGTTTTGTAATTTTTGTTCACAGCTGTATCCCCAGCACCTAGAACCAGGTTGATAGGCAAAGGGGTGTTCAAAAATATGTTTTTTTGAATGAATGTCCTTTGACCTATGTTACAACTTTCCTTTAGCTACAAAAGGAGGTCATGAAAAAATGTGTTGGCAAGAGAAACAGTAATGACTTTGTCATCTTTATGAACCCCTTAACCCCCTAGTACTGGATACATGACTGGGATTTTTAAGCAAAAGGGAAGGGTGGAGAAATGGCTGTTAGTTAAAGAACCAGCAGAGTCAGCCCAAAGTCCTTGCAAGCAGACACTGCTTTTTGTTTTTCAACTCTTACATATATGTTAGGATAGAAAAGCAAGGTCCATATCCTCCCTGCTCCCCATTCCAACTTTTACTCTCTCATGCAAATCCTACATCCAAAACCCTTTTCCTCAACTCCCCTCTTCAATATCATGCTCTGGGCTTGTGACTACCAAGAGCACCCCTCCTCCAATCAGGGCTGTAAACATTCTGTGGTTGATCACCATCACCTGTGTTCTCAGCCTGCCGTCTCAAGCTCCTCACTAACAATAACTCTTCAGCCTCTTCACGTCACTCAAGACAATGAGCTCATTTCTGAAGGACCTTTTGCTCACCCAGGGGCTAATCCTTTGCATGTCTCCTCACTTCCTCAGCTCCGTGTCTGCTCTCATGCCTCTTTCCCACTAGCAGTTTTCGCCTCTCGGCTGGGTCATCCCCAGCAGCATGAAGACATGGTTTATTACCTAGGGTAGCCTCTTCTCATAACTCAGGCCCCAGCTCATTTCACCGCCTTGGAAAGGGCGTGGCTGACTCTCTGCTTTAAATAACCCTCTTTCCCTTTGCAGTCGCTCCTGTCCCTGTTTCTTCATTCTGTTTCGGCATAGCACTTGCCACTCTATAACACTGTCCTTTGGCTAGTAAATGTATTGTTTGTTGCTGACTGTCTCCCCTCTCCCAGTAGATTATAAATCCCAGAAAAGTAGAGCTCTTGCTTGCCTAGCTCACACCACATCTCCCAGGTGGCGAACAGTACTAAACCCTCACGATTCTTAAATGGATATATGATGAATAAATAAATGAACGGCATCTTCCATCCCCCCAGAAAAAACACTCTTCTCCTGAATGCTCACATTCCTCTCACTTTTACTCCATTTCTATTCCACCTTTCAAGGTCAATATCCCAAAAGCGTCGCACAAACTTATCTTTCCGTTTCTTTGCATCCTCTATCTTCCCTACCCAGTCTAGCATTCACCTCTATTTTATTGCCTCCAGGGTCAGTGGCAACAGTAGCCTCCCTGGCCAGCAGTAACAATAATGTCCTGTTGCCAAAATCAGTGACCAATTTTCAGTTGTTTTCCCTTTAGACCTACATCATGCAATACGAAACAGTATTTCAGTATGAAAATCAGATTCACACTGGACATTGTAGATGTAGACAACTTCCATTGTTGCAGAGAGTTCTAGATGCCTCAGCAGTGGTTAACTGTCTTGTGCTAAAGAAGGTTTGGCTCCTTCCTTATTGGACGATCATTCTCTGTCTCCTTTGAAGGATTTTTCTCTTCTAATCTAATTTTAAACACAACCATACTTCATAGCTACATTGTAGGCTATCTATCCTTCTAAATTCTTTTTTGGTAAACTCATCCATTCCTATTATTATAAACGATATCAACAAGCTGAAGAATCAAGCCTGGCAAAGACTTGGACATGACTTAGCAACTGAACAGGAACAGCAAACTGATGAATCAGGAATTTATATCTCCTGTTCAAACTTCTCTTGAGCCCCAAGTTCATACAGCCAACAGTCTCCTTGCTATCTCAAATCTCATGTCCAAGAGCAAATTCCAGATTTTCTCCCCCAAATATGTTTGCCCCCCTCATCCGTGTTGTCTCAGTCCTGGCACCACCACACAGTGGGGCCCACTGCTCATTCAGAAACCTGCAAATTGGCCTATTTCTCCCTTGACTCTAGGCCAGACCACGCAAGTCCTGACTTCTTCCTCCATGGCTTTTTACTCTAGTTTTACTATTGTATTTACTGTCAACCTGCATGGTGTCTGTATATACACATCCTCATTACTTATGTCACACACACTCACAGACACACACACATGTTCCCTTGCTAGGACAAGCCACCATCATGGCTTTTCTGGATAAGGCATAATCACTTACATTTCCTTCAGAACTATCTCCATGGTGCAGCCAGAGTAACCTATTTCAGAAAAAAATCAGAACCTATCACTTTCCTGACTGTTCACTAAATCTAGAATAAAATCCAAATTCAATAATATAACCTGGATTCCCTGTATAACCGGTTGCTGCCTATATCTGCAACTTATTCCATGACCTTCTTCTCCCAAGAATCTTCTCTCCAATTGAACAAAAGTTCTTTCTGTCCCTTAAACCCATCAAGATCTTTACTGTCCTGGGCCTTTCACACACACTCTTCTCTGCCTGGAATAGCATCCTCACACTCCATCTCTGGCCTGTTCCTCCATACTCCAGTCCTCAGTTAACTGCCTCTTTTCCTAGAGAGAACAACTTCTCCTAGTATCTTCTTTGAATTAGCATAAATATAAAAGATTATATATTATATTTCATATATTTAATTTCTAGGGAGACTACCTGGTTATTCTTTTTAATAGTAGTAATATATTATACTATATTAATTTGCTATCTATTATCTGTCTTCTTTACTAGAAGGTAAGCTCTGTGAGGGCAAGACTATATCTATTTTATTTACTAATTTATATCTAGCTCTGCTACATAGAGGCCCTCAATAAATACTTGTTAAATAAATAAATAATCCTCTGCAAGGAGAAAAGGTGTTTTGTTTTTTTTTGAAACAAGATAAATCTGAGTTTGAGTCTCTGCTCTACATTTTAAATATATGAACTTGCACATAGTTTTTGCTTTGTTTTAGACATTATCAAGCATATGTTTAAAAAATATTAGTACTGAATACATTTTTAACCACTCTGAGTGTGTGTGTGTTTAGTCACTAAGTTGTGTGTGACTCTTCGCGACCCTATGGACTGTAGACTGCTCAGCCCCTCTGTCCATGTAATTCTCCAGGCAAAAATACTGGAGTGGCTTGCCATTTCCTTTTCCAAGGGATCTTCCTACCCAAGGATCGAAACCAGGTCTGTGCATTGCAGGTGGACTCTCTACCATCTGAGCCACCAAGGAAGCCCCGAAGCTCTAGCTTTTCATGCTACAAAGTAGAGAATAATAATATACAGCTTGTAAAATTGTTGCAAGCATTTGGAACATAGTATGTGTTCAGTTTTTTTTTCTTCATTTCTTTCCATTTCTTCTTGAAATAAAAGAAGATCAGGCAGATAGAGGGTAGGGAAAACAAATGGAAACACGGGGACAGCCAAGGTGTTTCTTTTCCTTGATAGCTAAGTAACCTCGTTCCTGTAGGTGACCCAGAATTCTTAGAGAGAATTATCAGTCTTCAGGACGAAGTGTTCTTCAGTGAATCTATGTCGTGGTACCATTCAGTGTACAGAGTTAGGTTCAGGAAAAGAAAATGAGGAAACATTTGCCCTACTTTAGTCACATACAGACCACAGTTGAACTATGGGTCTTTTACTAGCATGGTTGACCCTGGATAATTCTTTTCATTTTTTAGAAGCTGGGTTTCTACATGTATGAAATGAGAGTACAGAATATACTTCTAAATTATT
>SJYW01000908.1:179136-211465 GCA_006410735.1 Raphicerus campestris | reverse complement strand
CTTTCTTAAATTGCTTGCTTTGGGAAGAAGCAACCTGCCATGTGAGGATAGTCAAAGAACTCTATGGAAAGGCAAACACAGTAAGGATTGAGGTCTTCGGCCAAGATCCAGTGATCCTTCCAAGAATCTTGGAAGCCCTGGCCAAGCCTTCAGATGCCTGCAGCACCGGCCAACATCTTAACTGCAGCCACATGAGAAACCCTGAGCTGGCACCAGCCAGGTAAGCCACTCCTGAGTTCCTGGAACAGACCTTAGGAGATAATAAATGTTTAATGTTTAGGTCATCATGTTTTGGAGTACTTTGTTATACAGCAATATATAACCAAGACACTAAATCAGAGCTCACCTTCATCCTTCTCAAATCCTAACCTGTGCTTTCTTAAGCTCCTGCTCTATGATCAGTAATTTCCAGAATCCTCAGCTTATCCTTTAAGCATTTACTCAGCCCATTGTCTTAACTGGATATTGGTTTTCTCCAGATGACATTGCTTCTGATATACCTCTATAATAGTTAAGATACTTCCAGCTGCACAAAGAAGAATGACTCAAAAAATATTTAATTATATCACATAACAAGAAGTCTAAAGAAAGCTGTTTTTAGTTTGGGGCAACATCTTTTTTTCTTTTAAAAAATTTATTCATTTTTTAATTGAAAGATTGCTTTACAGACTTTTCTTGTTTTCTGTCAAACCACAACATGAATCAGCCATAGGTGTACATTTATCCCCTCCCTTTGAACCTCCCTCCCATCTCCCTCCCCATTCCACTCCTCTAGGTTGATCCAGAGCCCTGTTTGAGTTTCCTGAGACATACAGCAAATTCCCATTAGCTATCTATTTTACATATGTTAATGTAAGTTTCCATGTTACTCTTTCCATATATCTTGCCCCCTCCTCACCTCTCCCCATGTCCATAAGTCTATTCTCTATATCTGTTTTACCATTGCTGCCCTGCAAATAAATTCTTCAGTAACATTTTTCTAGATTCTGTATATAGTGTTAGAATATGATATTTATCTTTCTCTTTCTGACTTCACTCTCTATTATAGGTTCTAGGTTCATCTACCTCATTAGAACTGACTTAAATGTGTTCCTTTTTATGGCTGAGTAATATTCCATTGTGTATATTTACCACAACTTCTTTATCCATTCATCAGTCAGTGGACATCTATGTTGCTTCCATGTTCTAGCTATTGTAAATAGTGCTGCAATGGACCATGGGATACATGAGTTTTTTTTCAATTTTGGTTTCCTCAGGGTATATGCCTAGGAGTTGGATTGGTGGATCATATGGTGGTTTTATTCCTAGTTTTTAAAGGAGTCCCCATACCACCTTCTACAGTGGCTGTATCAATTTACATTCCCACCAACAGTGCAAGAGCATTCCCTTTTCTCCACACCCTCTCCAGCACTTATTGTTTGTAGACTTTTTGATGATGGCCATTCTGACTGGTATGAAGTGGTATCTCATCATAGTTTTGATTTGCTCTCTCTAATAATGAGTGATGTTGAGCATCTTTTCATGTGTTTGTTATCCACCTGTATGTCTTCTTTGGAGAAATGTCTGTTCAGGTCTTTTCCCCACTTTTTGATTGGGTTGTTTGTTTTTCTGGTATTGAGTTGTATGAGTTGCTTGTACATTTTGAAAATTAATCCTTTGTCAGTTGTTTCATTTGCTATTATTATCTCCCATTATAGTTTCCCTTGCTGTGCAAAAGCTTTTAATTTTAATCAGATCCTGCGGCTGCTGCTGCTGCTGCTAAGTTGCTTCAGTCGTGTCTGACTCTGTGTGACCCCATAGATGGCAGCCCACCAGGCTCCCCTGTCCTTGGGATTCTCCAGGCAAGAACACTGGAGTGGGTTGCCATTTCCTTCTCCAGTGCATGAAAATGAAAATTAAAAGTAAAGTCATTCAGTTGTGTCTGACTCATAGCAACCCCATGGACTACAGCCTGCCAGGCTCCTCCATCCCCGGGATTTTCTGGGCAAGAGTACTGGAGTGGGTTGCCATGCCGTCTCCAGATCGCATCCTACTTGTTTACTTTTGTTTTTATTTCCCTTATTCTAGAAGGTAGGTCATAAGGGACCTTGTTTTGATTTATGTCATTGAGTGTTCTGCCTATGTTTTCCTTTAAGAGTTGTATTGTTTCTGGTCTTACACTTAGGTCTTTAATCCATTTTGAGTTTATCTTTGTGTGTGGTGTTAGGAAGTGTTCTAATTTCATTCTTTTGCATGTAGGTGTCCAGTTTTCCCAGCACCATTTATTGAAGAGGCTGTCTTTGCCCCATTGTTTATTTTTGCCTCCTTTATCAAAAAGAAGATACCCATAGGTGCATGGGTTTTTTTCTGGGCTTTCTATCTTGTTCCATTGGTCTATATTCCAGTTTTTGTGTAGTTTGGGGCAACATCTTAATGATGCTCACACTGTTTCTATCCTTTCCCTCTGTAAACCTTATGGGACTGACATTTTTGTCCTCATGTTTATTGCGCCATAGTCACACAGCGGCTACTATAGCCCCAGGTATCACATCTGCATCTGAGCAAAAATAAGGAGAAAGGGGAGATGACAATGAACGCACCTCTTACAATAAACTTTTGATAAGACAACTTCTCCAGAAGCGTCCCAACAGATTTCCACTTATATCTGACCAGCTTTCTAATACAACCACTCACAGATATAGTATCCTCCTCCATATCTTTTCTTGTATATTTGCCTGCCTCCTCTCATCAGAATGTAAACTCTGTAAGAGCATGAGTTTTGTAATTTTTGTTCACAGCTGTATCCCCAGCACCTAGAACCAGGTTGATAGGCAAAGGGGTGTTCAAAAATATGTTTTTTTAAATGAATGTCCTTTGACCTATGTTACAACTTTCCTTTAGCTACAAAAGGAGGTCATGAAAAAATGTGTTGGCAAGAGAAACAGTAATGACTTTGTCATCTTTATGAACCCCTTAACCCCCTAGTACTGGATACATGACTGGGATTTTTAAGCAAAAGGGAAGGGTGGAGAAATGGCTGTTAGTTAAAGAACCAGCAGAGTCAGCCCAAAGTCCTTGCAAGCAGACACTGCTTTTTGTTTTTCAACTCTTACATATATGTTAGGATAGAAAAGCAAGGTCCATATCCTCCCTGCTCCCCATTCCAACTTTTACTCTCTCATGCAAATCCTACATCCAAAACCCTTTTCAACTCCCCTCTTCCATATCATGCTCTGGGCTTGTGACTACCAAGAGCACCCCTCCTCCAATCAGGGCTGTAAACATTCTGTGGTTGATCACCATCACCTGTGTTCTCAGCCTGCCGTCTCAAGCTCCTCACTAACAATAACTCTTTAGCCTCTTCACGTCACTCAAGACACTGAGCTCATTTCTGAAGGACCTTTTGCTCACCCAGGGGCTAATCCTTTGCATGTCTCCTCACTTCCTCAGCTCCGTGTCTGCTCTCATGCCTCTTTCCCACTAGCAGTTTTCGCCTCTCGGCTGGGTCATCCCCAGCAGCATGAAGACATGGTTTATTACCTAGGGTAGCCTCTTCTCATAACTCAGGCCCCAGCTCATTTCACCGCCTTGGAAAGGGCGTGGCTGACTCTCTGCTTTAAATAACCCTCTTTCCCTTTGCAGTCGCTCCTGTCCCTGTTTCTTCATTCTGTTTCGGCATAGCACTTGCCACTCTATAACACTGTCCTTTGGCTAGTAAATGTATTGTTTGTTGCTGACTGTCTCCCCTCTCCCAGTAGATTATAAATCCCAGAAAAGTAGAGCTCTTGCTTGCCTAGCTCACACCACATCTCCCAGGTGGCGAACAGTACTAAACCCTCACGATTCTTAAATGGATATATGATGAATAAATAAATGAACGGCATCTTCCATCCCCCCAGAAAAAACACTCTTCTCCTGAATGCTCACATTCCTCTCACTTTTACTCCATTTCTATTCCACCTTTCAAGGTCAATATCCCAAAAGCGTCGCACAAACTTATCTTTCCGTTTCTTTGCATCCTCTATCTTCCCTACCCAGTCTAGCATTCACCTCTATTTTATTGCCTCCAGGGTCAGTGGCAACAGTAGCCTCCCTGGCCAGCGGTAACAATAATGTCCTGTTGCCAAAATCAGTGACCAATTTTCAGTTGTTTTCCCTTTAGACCTACATCATGCAATACGAAACAGTATTTCAGTATGAAAATCAGATTCACACTGGACATTGTAGATGTAGACAACTTCCATTGTTGCAGAGAGTTCTAGATGCCTCAGCAGTGGTTAACTGTCTTGTGCTAAAGAAGGTTTGGCTCCTTCCTTATTGGACGATCATTCTCTGTCTCCTTTGAAGGATTTTTCTCTTCTAATCTAATTTTAAACACAACCATACTTCATAGCTACATTGTAGGCTATCTATCCTTCTAAATTCTTTTTTGGTAAACTCATCCATTCCTATTATTATAAACGATATCAACAAGCTGAAGAATCAAGCCTGGCAAAGACTTGGACATGACTTAGCAACTGAACAGGAACAGCAAACTGATGAATCAGGAATTTATATCTCCTGTTCAAACTTCTCTTGAGCCCCAAGTTCATACAGCCAACAGTCTCCTTGCTATCTCAAATCTCATGTCCAAGAGCAAATTCCAGATTTTCTCCCCCAAATATGTTTGCCCCCCTCATCCGTGTTGTCTCAGTCCTGGCACCACCACACAGTGGGGCCCACTGCTCATTCAGAAACCTGCAAATTGGCCTATTTCTCCCTTGACTCTAGGCCAGACCACGCAAGTCCTGACTTCTTCCTCCATGGCTTTTTACTCTAGTTTTATTATTGTATTTACTGTCAACCTGCATGGTGTCTGTATATACACATCCTCATTACTTATGTCACACACACTCACAGACACATACGCATGTTCCCTTGCTAGGACAAGCCACCATCATGGCTTTTCTGGATAAGGCATAATCACTTACATTTCCTTCAGAACTATCTCCATGGTGCAGCCAGAGTAACCTATTTCAGAAAAAAATCAGAACCTATCACTTTCCTGACTGTTCACTAAATCTAGAATAAAATCCAAATTCAATAATATAACCTGGATTCCCTGTATAACCGGTTGCTGCCTATATCTGCAACTTATTCCATGACCTTCTTCTCCCAAGAATCTTCTCTCCAATTGAACAAAAGTTCTTTCTGTCCCTTAAACCCATCAAGATCTTTACTGTCCTGGGCCTTTCACACACACTCTTCTCTGCCTGGAATAGCATCCTCACACTCCATCTCTGGCCTGTTCCTCCATACTCCAGTCCTCAGTTAACTGCCTCTTTTCCTAGAGAGAACAACTTCTCCTAGTATCTTCTTTGAATTAGCATAAATATAAAAGATTATATATTATATTTCATATATTTAATTTCTAGGGAGACTACCTGGTTATTCTTTTTAATAGTAGTAATATATTATACTATATTAATTTGCTATCTATTATCTGTCTTCTTTACTAGAAGGTAAGCTCTGTGAGGGCAAGACTATATCTATTTTATTTACTAATTTATATCTAGCTCTGCTACATAGAGGCCCTCAATAAATACTTGTTAAATAAATAAATAATCCTCTGCAAGGAGAAAAGGTGTTTTGTTTTTTTTTGAAACAAGATAAATCTGAGTTTGAGTCTCTGCTCTACATTTTAAATATATGAACTTGCACATAGTTTTTGCTTTGTTTTAGACATTATCAAGCATATGTTTAAAAAATATTAGTACTGAATACATTTTTAACCACTCTGAGTGTGTGTGTGTTTAGTCACTAAGTTGTGTGTGACTCTTCGCGACCCTATGGACTGTAGACTGCTCAGCCCCTCTGTCCATGTAATTCTCCAGGCAAAAATACTGGAGTGGCTTGCCATTTCCTTTTCCAAGGGATCTTCCTACCCAAGGATCGAAACCAGGTCTGTGCATTGCAGGTGGACTCTCTACCATCTGAGCCACCAAGGAAGCCCCGAAGCTCTAGCTTTTCATGCTACAAAGTAGAGAATAATAATATACAGCTTGTAAAATTGTTGCAAGCATTTGGAACATAGTATGTGTTCAGTTTTTTTTTNATCAGGAATTTATATCTCCTGTTCAAACTTCTCTTGAGCCCCAAGTTCATACAGCCAACAGTCTCCTTGCTATCTCAAATCTCATGTCCAAGAGCAAATTCCAGATTTTCTCCCCCAAATATGTTTGCCCCCCTCATCCGTGTTGTCTCAGTCCTGGCACCACCACACAGTGGGGCCCACTGCTCATTCAGAAACCTGCAAATTGGCCTATTTCTCCCTTGACTCTAGGCCAGACCACGCAAGTCCTGACTTCTTCCTCCATGGCTTTTTACTCTAGTTTTATTATTGTATTTACTGTCAACCTGCATGGTGTCTGTATATACACATCCTCATTACTTATGTCACACACACTCACAGACACATACGCATGTTCCCTTGCTAGGACAAGCCACCATCATGGCTTTTCTGGATAAGGCATAATCACTTACATTTCCTTCAGAACTATCTCCATGGTGCAGCCAGAGTAACCTATTTCAGGAAAAAATCAGAACCTGTCACTTTCCTGACTGTTCACTAAATCTAGAATAAAATCCAAATTCAATAACATAACCTGGATTCCCTGTATAACCGGTTGCTGCCTATATCTGCAACTTATTCCATGACCTTCTTCTCCCAAGAATCTTCTCTCCAATTGAACAAAAGTTCTTTCTGTCCCTTAAACCCATCAAGATCTTTACTGTCCTGGGCCTTTCACACACACTCTTCTCTGCCTGGAATAGCATCCTCACACTCCATCTCTGGCCTGTTCCTCCATACTCCAGTCCTCAGTTAACTGCCTCCTTTCCTAGAGAGAACAACTTCTCCTAGTATCTTCTTTGAATTAGCATAAATATAAAAGATTATATATTATATTTCATATATTTAATTTCTAGGGAGACTACCTGGTTATTCTTTTTAATAGTAGTAATATATTATACTATATTAATTTGCTATCTATTATCTGTCTTCTTTACTAGAAGGTAAGCTCTGTGAGGGCAAGGCTATATCTATTTTATTTACTAATTTATATCTAGCTCTGCTACATAGAGGCCCTCAATAAATACTTGTTAAATAAATAAATAATCCTCTGCAAGGAGAAAAGGTGTTTTGTTTTTTTTTGAAACAAGATAAATCTGAGTTTGAGTCTCTGCTCTACATTTTAAATATATGAACTTGCACATAGTTTTTGCTTTGTTTTAGACATTATCAAGCATATGTTTAAAAAATATTAGTACTGAATACATTTTTAACCACTCTGAGTGTGTGTGTGTTTAGTCACTAAGTTGTGTGTGACTCTTCGCGACCCTATGGACTGTAGACTGCTCAGCCCCTCTGTCCATGTAATTCTCCAGGCAAAAATACTGGAGTGGCTTGCCATTTCCTTTTCCAAGGGATCTTCCTACCCAAGGATCGAAACCAGGTCTGTGCATTGCAGGTGGACTCTCTACCATCTGAGCCACCAAGGAAGCCCCGAAGCTCTAGCTTTTCATGCTACAAAGTAGAGAATAATAATATACAGCTTGTAAAATTGTTGCAAGCATTTGGAACATAGTATGTGTTCAGTTTTTTTTTCTTCATTTCTTTCCATTTCTTCTTGAAATAAAAGAAGATCAGGCAGATAGAGGGTAGGGAAAGCAAATGGAAACAAGGGGACAGCCAAGGTGTTTCTTTTCCTTGATAGCTAAGTAACCTCGTTCCTGTAGGTGACCCAGAATTCTTAGAGAGAATTATCAGTCTTCAGGACGAAGTGTTCTTCAGTGAATCTATGTCGTGGTACCATTCAGTGTACAGAGTTAGGTTCAGGAAAAGAAAATGAGGAAACATTTGCCCTACTTTAGTCACATACAGACCACAGTTGAACTATGGGTCTTTTACTAGCATGGTTGACCCTGGATAATTCTTTTCATTTTTTAGAAGCTGGGTTTCTACATGTATGAAATGAGAGTACAGAATATACTTCTAAATTATTATTATGATTGGATACGAAGAACATTTTTACAATATTCCACTGCAAGTTGCCAGTAATGTTCTAAAAGTGATACAGGATGAACCTTTGGGTTCATAATTCACTGTATCAGTTAACTGAGCTATAGTAATAAAAATATTCCTTTTTGTTATCTACATTTTTGTCAAAGTATTGATAAAACTTCTTCAACTAGTATTNCCAGTAATGTTCTAAAAGTGATACAGGATGAACCTTTGGGTTCATAATTCACTGTATCAGTTAACTGAGCTATAGTAATAAAAATATTCCTTTTTGTTATCTACATTTTTGTCAAAGTATTGATAAAACTTCTTCAACTAGTATTTAGCTATGAGGTTCATAAGCGCCTAGTCAGTTCATTTTGCTAACCCAACCCATATGTCCATGTATTTTGCTGAATTCATTGAATTTCCTACTACTGCAACTGCTTGTGGAAATGACTAAATTTTTGCCTCCATACTCCAAATTTAGCAATAGATCATGACACTGAGATATTTCTTCAGGGAATATTAATTGTAGGGGGAATGTGATGGCATCTTATTTAGGTTGTCTGGCNATTTAAAATCTTATTTTACTATAATATGTAAAATTTTCATTGTCTTTTCATATGTTGTGGCATTGACTAGAATATCCAGAATGAATAAAAGAAGTGAGAGTGGGCTTCTTTGTGAACTAATACAGAGACTGCTTAAATTTCTTAAAAAAAAAAGAAAAAGTATTTCACATATATCTAGTTCAATCCTCCTGATAACAATTGCTGTTGTATAGTCAATAAGTTGTGTCTGACTCTTTATGACCCCATGGACTGCAGCACACTGGGCCTCCCTATCCCTTACTATATCCCAGAGTTTGGCCAAGTTCTTGCCCATTGAGTCAGTGATTCTATCCAACAATCTCATACTCTGCTGCTCTCTTCCCCTTTTGCTTTCAGTCTTTCCCATCATCAAGATCTTTTCTAATTGATCTGTTCCAATTGANTTCCCATAGGATGACCAAACCATTGGAGCTTCAGCTTCAGCATCAGTCCTCCCAGTGAATATTCAGGGTTAATTTTCTTTAGGATTGACTAGTTTGCTCACCCTGCAGTCCAAGGGACTCTCAAGAGTTATTTCCAGTACCAGTTTGAAAGCATCAATTTTTTGGTGTTCAGCCTTCTTTATGGGGCAACTTTCACATTTGCACAGGACTACTGGGAAGACTATAACTCTGACTGTATGGACATTTGTTGGCAAAGTGATGTCTTTGCATTTTAATACACTGTCTAGAAGATGCTTGCTTCTTGGAAGGAACACTAAGACAAACCTGATAANTGCAACTTTCACATTTGCACAGGACTACTGGGAAGACTGTAACTCTGACTATATGGACATTTGTTGGCAAAGTGATGTCTTTGCATTTTAATACACTGTCTAGAAGATGCTTGCTTCTTGGAAGGAACGCTATGACAAACCTGATAACAATAAGTACTGTTTTATTGCTGAGGAAACTGAGAAGTTAGGTAATTTCTTAAAAGTTCTAGAGCTATTAAACAAGCATTAAATTCAGGGTTCAAGCTCAGAACTCTAGACATTTATTTATTATTTTGGCAGAACTTGATCCAAAGCAAGTCAGCAATATGACATCTAAATTTTTATACAAAATGTATAGTAACTTGAGTTTGAAAGACAATTCTGGTTTAGTTTTTTTTTCCCCACTCAATGTTTTAAAATTTCCTACTTATCCTTTTCCTATAGCTGAAAGGTAAAGGAGAGAAGGCTGGTATAATCCCCTAGTATGGTGGACACCACTTGAGACATAAGGTCTGAAAGAGCCCCAGCTGTTTAGATCATGGCAAGATTGGTCAGCTGTAATGGAACCAATTGCTAGATTTCTGGGGTTCACGAGGAAGAGATCATTCATTTGAAACCCTGAAGATACTTGTTGGGAACTCAGTAATTATTTGAAAAAGGAAGAGAAGAACTTCTCAAATATGTGGGCAATTGAAACAAGAAAGGGTAATGAGCTAGCCTGGCTAATTCCATCCAAATTCTAGAAAACTGGGTTTCAGGGAAGTTTCAGTTCAGTTCAGTCACTCAGTCATGTCCAACTCTTTGCGAGTCCATGGACTGACGCACTCCAGACTCCCCTGTCCATCACCAACTCCTGGAGCTTGCTCAAACTCATGTCCATCTAGTCAGTGATGGCATCCAACCATCTCATCCTCTGTTGTCCCCTTCTACTCCTGCCTTCAATCTTTCCCAGCATCAGGGTCTTTTCTAATGAATCAGTTCTTCCCATCCAGTGGCCAAAGTATCAGAGTTTCAGCTTCAGCATCAGTCTTTCTAATTAATGTTCAACACTGATTTCCTTGAGGATGACTGATTTGATCTCCTTGCAGTCCAAGAAGTTTTAGTAATATTAAATATGAGATTGAACTGCCTCTACAGTGTTGATAAAAGGCTGCTTGATATAACTGAGTATCAATAGTGTTGCTGTTATTGATTTGAAACCCAAGAACTTCACAATTGAATTAGAGAGAAGCACAGATCCTATTCTAAATAAACATTGCTAGTCAGTCAAGCACCCATAGTGGTTCAGACACTACAGAATCTGCCTGCAATGCAGGAGACCTGAGTTCAATCCCTGGATCAGAAAGATCCCTCAGAGAAAGAATGGCTACCCACTCCAGTATTCTTGCCTAGAGAATTCCATGGACAGAGAAGCCTGGTGGGCCATAGTCCATAGCATCTCAAAGAGTCAGACATGATTCAGTGACTAACTTTCAAGCACCCATAGAGTTCAGAATAAAGGAAATAGTATTCAAATCTCAGCTCATCTGGTCCATAAAGGCATTGAACTTTGGAGAGTGGCTCCTCTGCAGTATCGATTAGCTTTTATTCCTCCTTTTATTAACTGCTGTCTTTCTCACAGCTCTTACCTTTGGTGTCTCCTATCCCTTTCTCAGAATCCTCCTTCTCTGTATACTGTTTCTTTGTCAGTCTTTTAACTCCTGTTTTCTGTGGGATGGTATTGGGGCATATTTATTACTCTAAACTAGCTTCAAAGAAAGCTATCTTTTATTGCAAAGTGTTTTAAGCAAAAAATCCTTTTCTATCAGAGGCTGATTTTTTTCATAATCTAGTAGAAAATCTATTTGTATGGCTTGCTGCAAATTGTATTGGAATGTTAAGGAAGCAAGAGAGAAATAGGGAGAAAGCCATGGTAGGAAGGAACAATCTAGTTAGCCGAAAAAGTACAGTCTTTGGAGTTATTCAAGCTGTAGCTCTGCCAATGACTGGTCTGACACTGGCACCATTTTTTCTGACTTCTTCAAACCTGTTTGCAAAATAGAAATAGTAGTAGTTACCAACTTCATATTGAATGCTACTTCATAGGAAGTAATTGTTACTGCAAGTACATTAAGTATCTGTCGTTGTCTTCAACATGACAGGTGCTGTAGAAGGTTCTGGTAATACAAGAATGCATGACAATATCCTTTGGAGTTGATGATTGTCTAGTGTATAATGAAACTATGAACTGCCCTAGCATAGATTATGACATGCAGCCGGTATTTAATTAGAGCTATGTAATTCTGAAAAAGAAGATCTCTTGTCAAGATATTATATGAAGGGGCAGCTAATTTGAGATCATTCAGAAGAGTCAAGGGCTTCCTTGGTGGTTCAGTCAATAAAGAATCTGCTTGCATTCAGTATTCTTGCATGGAGAATTCCATGGACAGAGGCTACAGTCTATGTGGTCACCAAGAGTTGGGCATGACTGAGCGAATTTCACTCACAGCTGAGTCAAAATCTGAACATTGAGCTTTTAGGACAACACCAGTTTCATCCTCCTNCTAATTTGAGATCATTCAGAAGAGTCAAGGGCTTCCTTGGTGGTTCAGTCAATAAAGAATCTGCTTGCATTCAGTATTCTTCCTGGAGAATTCCATGGACAGAGGCTACAGTCTCTGTGGTCGCCAAGAGTTGGGCATGATTGAGAGAATTTCACTCACAGCTGAGTCAAAATCTGAACATTGAGCTTTTAGGACAACACCAGTTTCATCCTCCTTCTCTTAGTAATGATATTCTTTATCTCCGATTTCAAAGAAAAAAGGACCTTTATTTGTGTTTTAGAAGTCTACAGAATTCAGGTTCATTCCATAGAATAGCATATTAAAGTTGCTGAATTATCCTTCATCTAAGAAAGTTGATGCAAACTGTCTACTCTCACAGGATGACTGACTCTGCATTTCTGGAAAATGAATGGAGTCAAGTCAGCTTTCTGTTTATTGAGGCTGACAGGTGATAGCATCTGTGCTGTAGAATTCTAGACTGTAGAATGTCCAAAGCTGGGAGGCACTTTTGTGAATATCTACTCCCACTGCCTTGTTTTCTAGTGTGGAAACTAAGGCCCAGAGAAGGCTCTGAATTGGCCTATAACCCACTGCTTGATTGTGTCTCTGTTAAAGAAACAGATCAGTGACAGGCATGGAGACGAAAAGCACACCTTTCAGTTCATTAGCACCATGCCACAGTGAAATGAGTAGCNCAGAGAAGGCTCTGAATTGGCCTATAACCCACTGCTTGATTGTGTCTCTGTTAAAGAAACAGGTCAGTGACAGGCATGGAGACGAAAAGCACACCTTTCAGTTCATTAGCACCATGCCACAGTGAAATGAGTGGCTGCACCCACGTAAGAGGAAGTGATTCTAACTCTAAAGACGAAAAAAAAAAATACAACCGATGAAACTGGGAAAGCAATTATAATATGTATTCTAAGGATAACATGCTTTTGGAAACCTCTGAATACATGTTTATCATAAATAACTATAGGACAAAAATAACTTCTTTCCCCAATTGTTATGAAAAAAATCATTTTTTCATAAACCACTATAAAACAGTCTAAATACTTCCTGGGAATCATCTCCAAATCCTTGTTCCACAGTCCCTCAGACCCAATATATGCAAATTTCTTTTTTCCTCTTCCCTTCCTCCCTTTAAGTATATCACAGTCTAGTAGGGAACACTTTATGACTTGACTGGAGAAAATCTTTATTTTGTGGAATTTCAAGGAGTTCAACTTAATTATCTGCCATCCATATTCTTGCCAAAATTGCTGATAAGAAAATTAAGATGCAGAGATGACTGTTACAAGGGGCATCATCTCCTTTGTACTAACTTCTGTTTCAGTATCATCTTTGGTACCAGGAAGCTGTGTTCCTGGATTTAGGTAATCCCTACTGGGTATCTGGTAGTTCCATCATCCACTTGGATAGTTTGGGTTTTGGGGTATAAATATCTATTTTCCATTCCCCACTTTCCCAACCATGGAGATTTTCTTAAATGCTTTACTTATTTGATTTTTAGCTGTGTACCTGAACAGTCACTTTGCTTCCAGAAGAATTCTAGAAGATTCTTCCAGCTTCTTGACTTGAAAGTTTTTGTATTTCCTTAAGGCCAGTGACCTTCCTCTCCCTCGTGTGTTAACCATTTCTCCACATGGTATAGCAATCAGACATATTTTGGGCTAGTGTTGAAAACAAAAACAAGAAAGAAACACCCCCTCGATTTTCTGTGGCTTACATAAATAGGGTTCAATCTTCACTCATAATAAGCAACATGGAAGTATACGGTCTAAGTCCAGGGCAGCAGTTTACCAGTGACTTAAAGGATTCAACATCCTTCAACCTCTCCACCATCCCAGCAGGTTGACTTATCAATTTATGTTGTCAGTGTGTCATCCACTCCTCCAGAAATCACACCAAGACTCAAGGCAAAAAAAAAAAAAAAAGCCACACTAGCTGCATCTATCCCATTAAGTCAGAAAATAAAAGAGTTTCCAGAAATCTGAGTAGATCTAATACCTATGCCTCTTTGGCAGCAACTTAGAGAATTAAGGGGTACTGGGAATATTACTTCTCTAACCAGTGTTAGAGTTCATATATCTTATGAAGAACAAAACGAAACCTTATATTTTATCCCCACTTCAGGCACCCAAGCCCTGTTGTCTTTACCTTTCCTTCAGCAGCTATTTAAGCCAATAAATATTACTGAGCCCCTACACTGTGCTAAGTTTTAAGGAAACAAGGGTGCCTACAGAAGGGAAAAATGCATGAATAAGAAACATCTATAACTATTCCCTTCCTTACTCCTCTGTTAACTTGGAGAAATCTGTAGAAAAAAATGAATGAAAAAAAAAGTTATTAGATATATTTTCCAAGAAGTTTGACAAGAGAACAAAACTGCAACTATAGTTCATAAAGAATTCCATCTTATACCTCCACATTAAAACTGAATGCAATTTTGTCCTTATTTTTTTAATNATGAAAAAAAAAGTTATTAGATATATTTTCCAAGAAGTTTGACAAGAGAACAAAACTGCAACTATAGTTCATAAAGAATTCCATCTTATACCTCTACATTAAAACTGAATGCAATTTTGTCATTTTTAAAATAGTTTTGATAATCTTCTCTAAGTTGCCTGATGAATACATTTTACTTTTATTCTTGTGACTTAAACTTTATTTTTAGTACAAATCTACCTTAATTCAATTGCTGTTGAATGGTTGACCTGCTGTTATGTATTTTGTGTACATTTTATGATTTAATTTTGCTGTTCATTTTTCTTGAGAGGCAATCATTTTGTTTTAGGTCTAAAACTTTCTGCAGGGTGTTGAAAAGCACATAGACCCTAAGCATTATGCTTTGATGTTCTATCCATAGACATGCCCTGAGCAAGGACATCTTGGAATGCTAGCCACAAAACTTATAAAATACTCTAAAGGGACCAGACATATGATTTACTCCAGGGCCTGCAAACTCAAATCAATTCAAGGTCAGGCGCATAAATTAAATGAGTGCTCTTATGAAGAAAGTATGAACGGTGGCAAACTAGAGAGTGATGCAAACTAGTCAACAAACCAACTAAAGTATCATTTTAATTAAAAAAAAAAGTGGTAGTTGGGATCTATTGGCTGTTGATCTTTGATTCAAAAGTTTAGGAATGTGATGTAAGTTACCTGGAGTTTCACGTAATGTAGCTGCTGGGGCCAGAGCCCCAGTCCACATCTCCTGTGATCCCATTCAGGGTATACTTTGCCCTAATCACCATGCTTCTCATTTATAGGTTGTCCACTTTCCTAAAAAAAGGAGGGAAAACTTGAGGACCTATTATGTACTAAAGCCCTTTTCATAGGTTATTTCTTTTCATCTTTAATACATATTTGAGATTGCTATTAATAACCTGACTTTTCAGATAAGAAAACTGAGATGCAGCAATGTTACATAACTTGTTATGTGTGGGTTTTGAACCCAGGTCCATCTGTGTTTGGAAGTTGTTTTTTTTTTTTTTTAATTGTGTTGTGTCCATGACTTCCAGGAAATGTTAATAATTGAAATAGTGAATCAAAGAAGTGACTATGATGGAGTCATTTTAGATGCAGAATGTATCTGAAATTGGTTTATCAAGAAAGACTATCTGTATAGTGAACCCTTCCAGTGATGGTGAAAAAAGCAAGGATACTCAATATTGCTGCTGCCTTTCTTTCACTTGCTCAATCCTCATTTTTCCTGACCTGTTAGCTGCATTCCCCACAGCTGATCATGTTATCCTGCAGTGCCCTTAAAACACTTTCTTTGCTTTCTGGACAATCTTTGTTGTTCTCCCAGGTTGTCACTCTAAAAAGTGGTATGAACCACAATTCAATCTTTATTCCTCTTTTTGTCACCAGATAACAGCAAGTCACTTTGCTTTAACAAAACACCATCTACAAAATCGTGCCTTTCACTTTTATATTTTCAGCTCTGGCCACTTTCCTGAAGTCTGGCTTGGAGACTTCCATGATGTCTTATCTGAAACCTTAGTACAGTTGTGCTTTAGCATAAATTGTTTTATTGCATAAATTTATATGCACATGCTGTGTATAAAACACACCTCTGGCAAGATTCAAGGCAGCCAAAACAGTCTTTTAAAAACAAAGAACACAGCTGGAGGTATCATGCTCCCCAATTTCAAGCAATACAACAAAACAATAGTAGTAAAAAAAGTATGGCATAACAATAGACACATATATCAATAGAACAGAATACAAAACACAGAGACAAACCTATGTTCATATAGTCAATTAATCTACAGCAGAGGAGGCAAGAATATACGATGGGGGAAAGGTAGTCCCTTAACTAAGTGGTGTTAGGGAAACTGGACAGCTACATGCAAAATAATGAAACTGGATCATTTTTTAATATCATGTGGAAAATAAACTGAAAATGGTTTAAAGACTTAAATGTAAGACCTGAAATCATAAAACTCCTGGAAAACATAGGCAGTACTCTATTTGACATCAATCTTAACAGTAATTTTTAAATTTGTCTCCTAAAGCAAAGGCAAAAAAAAAGCAAATATTAACAAATGAGATAGCATCAAACTAAACAGTGATCCAGAGAGATGATGTGGGGTGGGAGGTGGGAGGGGGTTTCAGGATTGGGAGCTCATGTACACCTGTGGCTGATTCATGTCAATGTATGGCAAAACCAATACAGTATTGTAACATAGAATAAAGTAAAAATAAAATTTTAAAAATTAAAAAAAAATAAAATAAAATGAAAAAGCAGCCTACTGACTGAGACAGGGTTTTTGCAAATGATATGTTAGATAAGAGGTTAATACCAAAAATATATACAGAACTCACACAACTTAAATATTTTAAAAATCTGATTAAAAAATGAGCAGAGGACTTGAAGAGACATATTTCTGGGAAAGACCAACAGACACATAAAAAGATGCTCAACATCACGAATCANAGGGTTTTTGCAAATGATATGTTAGATAAGAGGTTAATACCAAAAATATATACAGAACTCACACAACTCAAATATTTTAAAAATCTGATTAAAAAATGAGCAGAGGACCTGAAGAGACATATTTCTGGGGAAGACCAACAGACACATAAAAAGATGCTCAACATCACGAATCATCATGGAAACACAAATCAACCCCACAATGATATATCATCTCATACTTGTCAGAGTTGCTATTATTGAAACAGACCACAAATAACAAGTGTTGGTCAACAAATACTTACGTACTTTTGGTGGGAATGCAAATTGGTGCTTTCTATGGGAAACAATATAGATGTTCTTCAAAAAGCTAAACACACACCTGCCATATGATCCAGCAATTCTACTCCTAGATATTTACCTAGAGAAAAAACAAAACACTAGTTTGAAATACATATGCACTCCTAGGTTCACTGCAGTGTTATTTACAATAGTCAAACTATAGAAGTGTCTGTGAACAGATGAATAGATTTAAAAGGTGTCATAATTACAGATAGCCAACAAACACTAGAAAAATGGTATTGATGAACCTATTTGCAGGACACGAATAGAGAATGGACTTGTGCACACAAAAGAAGAATGAGAGGGTGGAACAAATTGAGAGAGTAAGCACTGCAATATATACTACCATGTGTAAAATAGATAGCTAGTGGGGAGCTGCTATATGGCAGAGAAAGCTCAGCTTGGTGGCCTATGGCAGCCTAGAGGGGTGGCATGTGGGGAGTAGGGAGGCTCAAGAGGGAGGGATATATGTATACTTTTAGATGACTCATGTTATACAGCAGAAAGTCATACAACACCATAAAACAAGTATACTCCAATTAAAAAATTAAATTTAAAAAGATGTAAATAGATGCATACCGTCATATATGTATGTGACATAAAAAAGAATGAAATCTTGCATTTGTGACAACATGAATGGACTTAGAGGGTGTTACTGCTACTGCTGCTAAGTCACTTCAGTCTTGTCCGACAGTGCGACCCCATAGACGGCAGCCCACCAGGCTCCCCTGTCCCTGGGATTCTCCAGGCAAGAACATTGGAGTGGATTGCCATTTCATGCTAAGTAAAATAAGTCAAAGAAAGACAAATACTGTATGGTTTCACTTATATGTGAAATATAAAAAACAAAACAAATGAACAATAAAACCAAATAGAAACAGACTCATAGATAAAGAAAACAACTGTTGGTAGCCAGAGGGGATGGGCTTAGCAGTTGGGCAAAATAGGTGAAGGGGATTAAGATATACAAACTTTTATTTATGAAATAAATGTCATGGGGATGTAATGTACAGTGTAGGAAATACAGTCAATAATGTAATAACTTTGTAGGGTGACAGCTGGTTGCTAGTCTTACTGTAGTGATCAATTTGTAATGTATATAAATGTTGAACCACTATGATGTACTCCTGAAACTAATAGAATATAGTATGTCAGTATAGTATATCTCAATTTAAAAAGACATATCATACCAAAAAAAAGATCTGGGGCAATATTTAAATGTCCAATACTTCTGCACTAAAAAATATTTATACCAAATTAGATGAATGATGACTATAAATAGCCTCATTATCAATTAAATCACTTGCAGTTGAATGGGAAGTAAAACCCTCTCCATTTTATTTCCTCATCCTTCCCCTGCTTTATTTTCCTCCATGAGTTAAGTTCAATCCAGTTGCTTAGTCATGTCTGACTCTTTGTGACCTCATGGACTTCAGCACGCCAGGCTTCCCTGTCCATCACTAACTCCCAGAGCTTGCTCAAACTCATGTCCATTGAGTAGGTGATGCCATCCAACCAGCATCTTCTTACATCCCTTCTCCTTCTGCCTTCAATCTTTCCCAGCATCAGTGTCTTTTTCTAATGAGTCAGTTGTTTGCATCAGGTGGCCAAAGTACTGGAGTTTCACTTCAGCATCAGTCCTTCCAATGAATATTCAGGACTTCTCTTTTAGGATGGACTGGTTTGATATCCTTGCAGTTCAAGGGACTCTTAAGAGTCTTCTCCAACACCACAGAACTTCTATTTCATAGCACTTACCAGCTCTTGACATATTATACAGTGTTTGTTCATTTGCTTAAAGTCTTGCTTTCTCAAATCCAATGTAAATTCCACTAGATCTGGGTTTTCAGTGTTAATGTCTAGCTCTTTATCCAATGCATACCACCATTCTGACACACAGTTGGTGCTCAATAATTATTTCACGGAGAAATAAACATCCTCAAATTCAGAAAGACCAAACACGACACCTCTTTTTGCCTGGTTCTGCTAGAATATCACTGAATATGGGACTCAGAAATTCAAGGTCACAGCTAGCAATGAAGAAGTTCAAGGTCACAGCTAGCAATGACTACCCTTTCTTGTCACCTTCGTTGCTTGAAGACATGTTGAGGGACTAGTGGTCAGACTCCAAGGCTCTGTGAACATTTACAAATGATATCCCTAGACCCATTTTTTAAATGAGTAACTTGAAACCCAGAGAAGCTGATGAACTAGTTTCTGGTTACCAGCCACCGGTTGCTAGCAGAACTAAGAGCAGATGCCAAGTTCAAGAGATTTTTTCATCTCATTTCTCTCAAACCTCCACAGGTATAAAAAGTATTTGTGGAATGTTGAAGGGATCTGAAATTTTAATAACCTGGTTTATTAGATTATTATAAGAAACCTGCAACTGTTTTTTTTTTTTTAATAAGTAATGAATTTTTTTACAAGAGTTACGGAACTCAAATCTTTTAAGTTATAAAGTATCATTTTTACCTGTCTTCCTAGGGTAGGGCATTTCAATTCATCAAAAACTCTACATAAAATTGTATTGATAAGATCTGGATAGTGTGTTGCATTTCAAGTTAATGTGTTTGTCTTTAAATGTAATTTCCAAAGCATTTTCATTATTATTTTATATAGATATATTATATATAATTAAATATTAAGTATTATAAATACTCAGGAACTGGGTTCATCAGATTCTGAATACCTCTATACAGATGCAAGCTGCTGCTGCTGTTGCTAAGTCGCTTCAGTCATGTCCGACTCTTTGCGACCCCATAGACGGCAGCCCATCAGGCTCCCCCATCCCTGTATTTATATATATACATAAAATATTGCAGGAGATCCTGGTTTGATTCCTGGGTTGGGAAGAGCTTCTGGAGAAGGGATAGGCTGTCCACTCCAGTATTCATGGGAATCCCCATGGACCGAGGAGCCAGGCGGGTTATAGTCCATGGGGTCACAAAGGGTCTGAGTGACTAAGCACAGCACAGCATACATTAAATATACAATATATTATATACTATAAAATACATAAAATGTATAAATGAAATCAGCTTGCAGAATATTCCTGATCCCTCACTTATCAACTATGTTAGCCTTAAAAATCCACTCTGTTTTTCTGAATTTCACTTTTATCATGGGAGATAAATACATGAAAATGGTTGCATTAACAATTGTTCTACTTATTTCAATGGCTTGTTGCAAATTAAAAATATAATAATAGTCTTCATTTTGTACTATGAAGTGTAGTTTACTAAATGTAATATAGAATTTTAAGTGTGAGTGTTACGCACTAGTTAAAATCATGGACTGAGTATCCAGACTATCCGAATGAAATCCTTGCTCTGCCACTTACTAGCTGTGTGACATGGGCAAGATGCTGAACTCTTCTGAGGTTTCTTTTCTTCCCTTGTGAAACAAGGATCATAATTCTAGCTACCTCTTATGGTTGTTAGAACACTGCCTAGCATCTCATAAATGCTCTGTGTTGACTGCCACTGTAGTGCGATTAAGGAATCATTATTGTGTCCAGCAGATCTGGATAAAGATGTAAAGCTATATATCCAGATATAGAATTTAAATCCATAAATAGATTTAAGGGACTAGATCTGATAGACAGAGTGCTTGATGAACTATGTATGGAGGTTAATGACATTGTACAGGAGACAGGAATCAAGACTATCCTCAATAAAAAGAAATGCAAAAAAACAAAATGGCTTCTGAGGAGGCCTTTCAAATAGCTGTGAAAAGAAGGGAAGTGAAAAGCAAAGGAGAAAAAGAAAGATATANGCTTAAAGCTCAACACTCAGAAAACTAAGATCATGACATCTGGTCCCATCACTTCATGGCAAATAGATGGGGAAACTGTGGAAACAGTGTCAGACTTTATTTTTCTGGGCTCCAAAATCACTGCAGATGGTGATGGGAGCCATGAAATTAAAAGACGCTTACTCCTTGGAAGGGAAGTTGTGACCAACCTAGATAGCATATTCAAAAGCAGAGACATTACTTTGCCAACAAAGTTCTGTCTAGTCAAGGCTATGCTTTTTCCAGTGGCCATGCTTGGATGTGAGAATTTTCCATAAAGAAAGCTGAGTGCCAAAGAATTGATGCTTTTAAACTGTCATTTTGGAGAAGACTCTTGAGAGTCCCTTGGACTGCAAGGAGATCCAACTAGTCCATCCTAAAGGAGATCTGTCTTGGGTGTTCATTGGAAGGACTGATGTTGAAGCTGAAACTCCAATACTTTGGCCACCTGATGTGAAGAGCTGACTCATTTGAAAAGACCTGGATGCTGGGAAAGATTGAGGGCAGGAGGAGAAGGGGACGACAGAGGACGAGATGGTTGGATGGCATCACCACTTGATGGACATGGGTTTGGGTGAACCCCGAGAGTTGGTGATGAACAGGGAGGCCAGGCGTGCTGTGATTCATGGGGTTGCAAAGAGCCAGACATGACTGAGTGACTGAACTGAACTGATTGAGATATGTTCATAGTGTAGAGGTATGTAAGTACTGTGTTTATATGGTTATATACAGATGTAGGAAAGATTCATAGCCACACAACCAGTGAGCTCAGCTGCTCTGTTTTTTTTTATTGCTTATTAATAGAGAGCACAGAAGTACATGGGAAATGTGAGAGCGTGGTTCCTGAAATCTACTATAGTCAAGTTCATATTGCAAATCCCTAAGTATCACTAACTCTCCATATTGTTAGAATTTAGTCCTTGCAAATGCAGCCATTGCTTCAGCAGACTGCAGCAGCTGCCCAACAGGTGTTGGGAAATATGAGAAAAGGGGAGGAAAGCCATCCTTCCCAGAAAGGAATGGACTCTCTTTTAATGCTTTACTGAGAAAAAAGGAGACAAAGTAGCACAAAGCAAGTAGCTTTTGTGCCTGAAACCAAGTTGTACATTATAAATGGAGGTCGACAAAAGATTTACACTTTTCTATGAGCTGTGAGCTTTTCCAAATTACCATAGGCTAATGGAGGAAACTTCCTTTGTTCTCAGGGAAGTTTAGTCTCCTTGACTTTAAAGGAAGCTCTGTTATTTGCTCTAAGTCCCTCCTGCTGGGAGTTAATACAATGTTTGTATTGCTTATTTCAGGCACAGAGTAGAGGTCAGAGAGAGCTTCTCATGCTCAGAAAGCATCTTCCTTTCCCTTGGAGAACCTTCATTTGATGTTTTGTCCTATTCAACTGGACATTTTTTCTTTGTTTATTGTGTTAAGGGTTTCTGCAGCATTTTAGCCACTCACCTAGCCTCTCTTTAAATTCATAAAGCACATTTGATGATTTATCACATCATACATAATCTGTAACATTTTGGTTTCTGTTTACCCAGCTCTGAGCTAGATTCAATCAAGAATGCAAAAGAAATTCATGGCTGTTAAGGTATATAAAACTCTGATGCAGATTTATATAAAGTTAAGATTCAAGAGCAAAGTGACTTGAATATGATTTGACTTGTTGCCATAATTCAAATGATATGTCTTCTTCAGTGTTCTCTTCTGGTGTCTACCTAGCATGGTACTGGTATCATTTAGGCACTCAAAGAGATTTTAAATGAATGAATGGGTGAAGGGCAGTGATTTAATACATATTAACAGCTACAAAAGCACTATTGAATTTTAGACTACTTTTCTAGTCTAATTAAATAGTATAAAAAGAAACTGTCATAAAGACTTGGCTAAATGCCCGTCAAACTCTTTTCCCTGGATACATATCAGGACTGCCTCTCCCAGCCTTCAGCTTAAGCCATGTGACTATTTGACTGATGACATACTTGCATAAATTGCTTCTATCCCCTTCCAGAGAAACCTCAGAAACCTTCTTTGAAATCTGTTGTCAATTATTTCTTCCTTTATCTGACTGCTCGATGCTAAGGATCTTGTAGAAGACTTTTGGACTCTAGAAGGTAGGAGAACCACCAGATGGAAGAAGCCTGGGTTCCTAAATAAATTGTGTGGAGCAGAACCAGAGAGAGCAAAAAGGGTGATATTAGGCTGTGTTGTGTGAGAAATACACTTTTATTTCTTAATCCATTGAAACTTTAGTCTATGCTGATCCATACAACTGTATAAACAAAAGATGGAAAAGCTGCATTATTTACAACAATGAAAAGCAGAAGCATTTTAAGTGTTTAGCTATGAATGAGAGTTTAAGGGTATAAATTTACGCAAAATGTGGTGCATCCCTGGAAAGCAATGTCTGGGGATGCTATGTTACAATTTAGGAAAACGCTAATATTTTGTTATAAAAATCAGACTGCAATATAAAAATTCTTACCTATTTCTTATAAATACATTTAAAATGCTCATAAAATTTAAATATGAGAAGTACATACCTTACGATGTTAAATATAGTTGTGTTAGAACATATAAATTTATTATTGATTCTTTTATTCTTAAATTTTTCACTTTTTGCATTTTGGTATCTTTGTTTTATGATTTTAAAAAAAGAATGAAGCTATTCTAGAAAGTGAAGTTAAGTCTCAAATGGTAGGGATACAATTCATGAGTGCTTTTCTTGGTCTAAAATGGAGGGATCAACATTAACCAGAGGGTCAGAGAAAGTTTATCATGAAGGATGAAGCTAGCATGTTTAGACAGAAGCAAAGAGAGTTCCTCTCAAAGAGAGGAGTGTTAGGGAGGTGGGGATGAAGATTTGGGAAATGAGATTCTGAGACTGCCTAAACATCTTAAGACATTAGGCAGGGCTCTTTGAGGGGCATTTTGAGGCACCCTTTTTGTCTCTGTGTTCCACAGTTCCATCCTTTCTGCAAAATCACAATTCTTTCCACCAACAAGTCAGGTGTTTGGGCCGGTTCTCCTGGGTGTGAAGGCCAGCTGGCATGGGTTGCATCCATCTGTTACTTGAGTTCCTCTCATAGGGTCTGAATAAAGTCAGAGGACCAGGGAGAGTGGTATTATTTGGGCTAATGGGATGTTGGCTTCAGACTATATAAACTGGCTGAACAGAATCTTTGGATCCCAGCTCAGTATTCTCATTTATTTTCTTTATGCCCTGGCTGTCTAGACTCTGAATTGGAAGCAGGCATGAGACAGACTCAAAATCTGTCCTTAAAAAGCTCACAGTTTAGAGGGAATGGGTTAAGATGGAAAGTTAAAGAAAACTCCATTTCCTTGATTCATTCTGTGGCATGGATAACACAAGGGACTTTGCAAGACTCTCACAATAGCCTTTTACAACAGGCACTGTCATTTCTGTCTTACAGATCAGACAAGTGAGACTCAGAGGGAAAAGGATCTTTCTAAGGTGACACAGCAAGAAGCAAGCAACAGAAATTGGACTTAAATCCAGGTCTCTTTAATTTCATTATCTCCAGAGTTCTGAGAGAAGCCAAAATATGGCTCATGATATACAAAAGGGTAGAGAATGAATTATTATGGAAGTTCAAAAGAGACTGTAAAGGTGAAACTGGTAGAAAGGTTAAAAAAAAGAAAGGGACAGTATTTTTGTTGCAGTTTTAAATAGATGGGTATTTGGGGCAGAGTCTTGGTTTCAAAGCAAAGCCCTGGGTTTGTGGGTTACTTGGGGAGGGCTTAGGGGCAGCTGCCTGGCATTAGTTGGAAATATGCAAGCCAGGTTTGAGTGATCCCCAAGACTCCATTCTCTATTTGCAAAGGCAGGGTGGGTCTTTGAAACCCAGCCTTCCAAAATCCTCTCTGCAGTCAAGACTTGTTTAGCTGCCTCTTCACAAGCAAGCATTTTAAAAGGTGCTTCTAATCCATTCAAGCCCCTCATAAATGACAGGAGCCTGTATATTACCATAGTTACCGAATCAGCAATCAGAGTCTCCATCCATTTCCTCTTCTGTTACAGAATGAGAGAACACAGCACAGCAGGTGAGTTGAAAGCATTACTCTGCTTCACTCTCAACCCTGCCTCCAGCTTTCAGTTATATTAGGAACTTAAAGCCACTTATTTCAAGAGACAAAAATAAATCCCTAAATTTGCTAGAACAATAGGATTGATACCTGGAAACAAAGAGCACAGCCTCATCAATTAACCAGCAGAGCTGGTCAGGAGAGCTGAGGACCAGCACATGTGTAGCTATTAACTTACATGATCTTACAGAAACACAGGTCTAATGGTGCTCCCCTACTTTTGCAACCCTATTGCACCCAGATATGCCTTGATTTCACTCTTCATTGCTAGATTAAGTCTGCTGCTGCTGCTGTTGCTAAGTTGCTTCAATCGTGTCCGACTCTGTGTGACCCCATAGATGGCAGCCCACCAGGCTCTGCTGTCTCTGGGATTCTCCAGGCAAGAACACTGGAGTGGGTTGCCATTTCCTTCTCTAAACCTCTTTAATTTTGCATTTAACAGTCACTGGTCTACAGTTCACCCTTCCCACCTCATCACTTCTTCAACTGTAAAAGATCTACCTTGAGCATCTCCTCCTCTAGGAAGTCNCTAAACCTCTTTAATTTTGCATTAAACAGTCACTGGTCTACAGTTCACCCTTCCCACCTCATCACTTCTTCAACTGTAAAAGATCTACCTTTAGCATCTCCTCCTCTAGGAAGTCTTCCTAGCTCTGGTTTAGTTGTTAAGTCATGTCCGACTCTTGCCACTCCATGGACTGTAGCCTGCCAGGCTTCTCTGTCCATGAATTCTCCAGGCAAGAATATTGGAGTGGGTTGCCATTTCCTTCTCCAGGGGCTCTTCCTGACCCAGGGATTGAATCCAGGCAGACTCTACCTACTGAGCTACAAAGAAAAATCCAAGCTCCATTAGATGATTTCCTGTGCTCTCCTATGAACACATCTCATTTTCTGTAATAATCGCTTTGCTTGTCTATCTCTTCCACCTATAAACTAAAGGACAAAAGGCTACATTTTACTCTTTTTTACCTTTTATAGCCATTAGCACCCTACATGCTACATGGTAGCAATGCAAGAAAGTTTGAGCACAGTACCCAGTCCAGCATTTCCAGTTACTCTGAAAAACCATTTATAGAAGGTACATCATACAGAAGGTGCTTCGCTGACTATGCTAAAGCCTTTGACTGTGTGGATCACAACAAACTGTGCAAGATTCTTAAAGAGACAGGCATATCAGACCACCTGAACTGGCTCCTGCAAAACCTGTATGCAGTTCAATACATCTATAATTTAACTTATATTATAGATGTACTCTGCATATCAGTTAAATAAACAGGGTGACAATACACAGCCTTGATGTACTACTTTCCCAATTTGGAACTAGTTCATCATTCCACGTCTGGTTCTAACTGTTGCCTCTGAGAAATGCTGGGCTGGAGGAAGCACAAGCTGGAATCAAGATTACCAGGAGAAATATCAATAACCTCAGATATGCAGATAACACCATCCTTATGGCAGAAAGCAAAGAGGAACTAAAGATCCTCTTGATGAAGGTGAAAGAGGAGAGTTAAAAAGCTGGTTTCAAAATTAACATTCAAAAAACAAAGATCACAGCATCCAGTCCCACCACTTCATGGCAAATAGATTGGAAAACAATGGAAATAGTGACAGACTTTATTTTCTTGGGCTCCAAAACAACTGCAGATGACTGCGACCATGAAATTAAAACATGCTTGTTCCTTGGAAGAAAAGCTGACCACCCTAGACAGCATATTAAAAAGCAGAGACATTACTTTGTCAACAAAGGTCTGTCTAGTCAAGGCTATGGTTTTTCCAGTAGAAATGTATGGATGTGAGAATTGGATTATAAAGAAAGCTGAGCACCAAAGAATTGATGCTTTTAAACTAAATTGTTGGAAAAGATTCTTGAGAGTCCCTTGGACTGCAAGGAGATCCAACCAGTCCATCCTAAAGGAGATCAGTCCTGAATATACATTGGAGCCAAATATTCATTGAATGCCAAATTTGAAGCTCCAATAC
Source organism: Raphicerus campestris (assembly GCA_006410735.1). Classification (NCBI taxonomy): domain Eukaryota; kingdom Metazoa; phylum Chordata; class Mammalia; order Artiodactyla; family Bovidae; genus Raphicerus; species Raphicerus campestris. The sequence goes on along the minus strand of SJYW01000908.1, from coordinate 184,455 downwards.
TTTGGCCACCTGATGCAAAGAGCCAACTCATTAGGAAACACCCTGATGTTGGGAAAGATTGAAATCAAGAGGAGAAGGGAACAACAGAGGACGAGATGGTTGGGTGACATCACTGACTCAATGGACATGAGTTTGAGCAAGCTCCAAGAGATAGTGAAGGACAGGAAAGCCTGGTGTGCTATAGTCCATGGGATCACAAAGAGCTGGACACGACAGAGACTGAACACCAAAGAGGGTGTTTTGCATAGTGAGACTTTATGCCTTTCTGGATTCTCTTCACTTCACCTGAAATACCTTCCACCTTCCACTTCCCCCCTCCCCACCCCATGATAATTCTTCCTGAAGAAATTGCAGCCATCCTGTACTTCAGCTGATGTGCCTCACTACATCCGAAGCCTTCTGTGAATCTCCAAAGCAGCCCTGACTGTCCTTGATCTCAGGTTCTAAATTCTTGTTTGGGCTCTGGTTGGCTGAATGTGTCTCTAACCCCACAGACTCCAAGTTCCTTTAGACCAGGAATCAACTGTTGTCCAGCTCTGCTCTCTGCAACTGCGTCTAACAGATGCTCAGCACTCAGTGCAGAGCTAAATAATACAATAACCAGCAGTCACTAAAAGAATTGCCAATCACTGACTCTCTGGATCCCCACAGAATCACAGTTTGAATCCTTTCCCCACCTCCTGGGGCAATAAAACCTTGTTTTGACAGCTCACTTTACTTCTTACACTTAAGCTGAAAACTGCATACAGTAGCTTGAGCAGGATGGGAACTGTGATGAATGATGACTTTTTCCACCCAGGATAAAGGCAGGATTGGCTTCTGAGTGGTTGTTATTTGTAGCAGCAACCTAAGATCAATCACTACTCTTGTCCTTGCCAAATTGTGGGCAGAGTTTTCATTTCCCATCTGCCTGACCGAAGAACATGATTCCCTCCTTACACCTGCCTTCAGGCTAACATGATTGAAACGGAATGAGGAGGAAAGAAAAAAGGAAAGGTAGGAAAAATTAACAAAAAGTCAGGAAAAGATGTATTCCTTAAAAATCTTTACTTTGGTGGAATAAGCCAAAGCAGGAGTCTTAGGTTCAATCAGGCCTCTCCTTTAATTACTACTAAGCTACTACATGATTTGGGGAAAGTTACTTAATCTTTTCAAACCTCTGCTTCCTGACTTATGAAGTGCTGAATTGGGGATTAAATGAGGTAATACATGTTTCAAATAAAATGAACAATATCTAAGAATATACTCAATTAGTATATGTCTTCGTAATTGTCAAGTGACCAGGAGGGGTGACACTGATGTATCATATTATGTTCCTGACATAAGTCAGATTTTTATGCAAGTAAATGATAGAAGTGCTCCTCGCTGGAGGCTGTAAAGGATAGCGGAGTCTGGGAAGAGAAGGGAGAAAGGCCAAGCCAGCAGAGGATTTGAGGGAAGTAGAGGCTTCAGCCCTCCAGGGGACCCTGGAGTGTAAGGCATGGCNATGATAGAAGTGCTCCTCGCTGGAGGCTGTAAAGGATAGAGGAGTCTGGGAAGAGAAGGGAGAAAGGCCAAGCCAGCAGAGGATTTGAGGGAAGTAGAGGCTTCAGCCCTCCAGGGGACCCTGGAGTGTAAGGCATGGCAGGACTGCTCTAACTCTGAGCAAGAGGGCTGGTCTTTGGGCTTTGTTGTCCACAGCCACTGGCTGATGATGCCCAGGACTGACTCCTAGGCACTCTGGCTCTTGAAGCCTGAGCAAAGTACCTTCTAGAACCTTCTTCCAAAGAAGCAGAAGCAAAGCACACACAAGGCAGTGGGGGGTGGGGTGGGGATGGGGGCTTGGAAACAAGAAGAGGGACCAGAGCTTAGGCGGATGGTCACTGTCTCTGTGTACCACGATTTAAATGAGGCACTTTGTAAGTATGTTCTCATCCATCACCTGGTTGAGGAAATGGCAACCCACTCCCGTGTTCTTGCCTGAAGAATTCCATGGAAGGAGGGGCCTGTTGGGCTACAGTCCATGGGGTTGCAAAAAGTCAGACACAACTGAGCAACTTTCACTCATCCATCATCTGGTAAGAGATTCCAGGAGACCAGCCTGAGATGGAGCAGCTTTGAGATGGCCCATGAGGAGGGTTCTGCTGTCTGTTCCTACCTTTGACATCAGAGCTGCTAAAGCTTCTTCTGCTCCACTTCTGCTGCACGGGCTCTGCCCCTTGCTAACTCCAGGGATGTCAGAGGAGACACAGCAGCCCAGAGCCACAGCTGAATGTTCCCACTCCTCTTGCTTACACTCTCCCTTCCTGCTCACCCCCTGAGGATGGCTAGTGGGAGGAGGAACAGAAGCTCAGTGCTCCCGGGACTGGGCAGGGTTCTACCATTCCTCTTTATTTATTCCTCACCAAGTCTGCTCCAGAGGAAAGTTGAGGGAACTCAGTTAGGACTTGGAACATCAAATCCAACTCAGGAGATGTTTCTGTATCAATCTAATAGTTCCAGCACACTTTCTTGCGCTTCAGAGGACTGTCCCATCTATTAGTTTATTTATAGGTAGCTCGTAGTTCTGGAAGTCTGTTTATGTGCAATAGTTTTAGTCCATTTTTTAGCTCCATAGAGGAGTGTTATGTCTATTATTTTATTTTACTTATAGGTAGCTCTGGAAGTCTGGTCTTGAGGAAAGAAGGAACAGTAACAGTGTCAGGAGTGAATGAGGAGGGAAAATGAACCCAAGCAAGAGACACATTGGGCCTGAGGGCAGGTGCCTCAGCCAGAGCTGTATCTCAGCAACCACTGAGGGACTTCCAAAGACCCCTTGCCCAGCTACCGCCAGGCCAGCTACACAAGGACTGAGGCTGGCTGGGGTGAAACCTAGGCGTCAGTGATCGTTAAAGATCCCAGTGATGCCGGTATGCTAACAAGTTTGGAAATCTCTTCACTAACAGGACCTAATTAGTCAAAGCATCCATGGCTACTGTTAGGACCAAGTAATGATACCTGTAGTGGAAGAGAGATCTTGAAGTTCATCATTCTCCAAATGCTTATTGAGCATGTTCTAAAAACAAAGCACTATGTTATGTGACCAAAGAGCACAGAGGAGTCTCTTTGGGTCTCCTCGCTATCTGCCCCTACAGTCTTGGGGAGGTGGAGACTGGCTTGTAATAAGATAAATGTAAATAACTCAGATGAGCTGTAGGAGATGTATAGCTCCACAGGTGAAGTGAAAGTTGCTCAGTCACGTCTGACTCTTTGTGATCCCACTGACTATACAGTCCATGGAATTCTCCAGAACAGAATACTGGAGTGGGCAGCCTTGCCCTTCTCCAAGGAATATTCCCAACAAAGGGATCAAATCCAGGTCTCCCGAACTGAATGTGAAATCTTTACCAGCTGAGTCACAAGGAAGATGCAGTTATTTGCAGATAGAGACAGACAGGGGCTTCCCTGGTAGCTCAGCTAGTAAAGAATTTACCTGCAGGGGAGGTGGGGTGGGGAGGGAGGTGGGAGGGGGATTCGGCATGGAGATGTGTATAAGAGACAGGGATGGGAACTGTGATGAATGNCAGACAGGGGCTTCCCTGGTAGCTCAGCTAGTAAAGAATTTACCTGCAGGGGAGGTGGGGTGGGGAGGGAGGTGGGAGGGGGCTTCAGCATGGGGAGATCGTGTACACCTGTGGCTGATTCATGTCGATGTATGGCAAAACCAATACAGTACTGTAAAATAGAATAAAGTATTAATAAATAAATAAACAAAAATTAAAAAAAAAAAAAGAATTTACCTGCAATGCAGGAGACCCTGGTTTGATCCCTAGGTTGGGGAGATCCCCTGGAGAAGGGATAGGCTACCCACTCCAGTCTTCATGGGATTCCCTGGTGGCTTAGATGGAAAAGAATACACTTGCAATGTGGAGGACTTGGGTTCAATCCTTGGGTTGGGAAGATCTTTTGGAAGGGGGCATGGCAACCCACCCCAATATTCTTGATTGGAGAATCCCCATGGACAAAGGAGCCTGGTGGGTTACAGTCCATGGGGTCTCCAAGAGTTGGACGTGACCGAGTGACTAAGCACACACACACAGAGTCAGAGAGAGAGAGGGAGGGAGAGAGAGAGAACAGTGAAGCTACTGTGGAGGAGTGAGCTCTATTGCCAGAATCTTGGGAGGGGGGAAGTGTGTTAGGAAGGTGTTATAGTAGAGGGCTTAAAGGCTGAGTGAGAATTTGAACTAGCCAATCTGATCACACGGACCACAACGTTGTCTAACTCAATGAAACTAAGCCATGCTATGTGGGGCCACCCAAGATGGACGGGTCATGGTGGAGAGGTCTGAAAAAATGTGGTCCACTAGAGAAGGGAATGGCAAATCACTTCAGTGTCTTTGCCTTGAGAACCCCATGAAGAGTATAAAAGTCAAAATGATAGGATACAGAAAGAGGAACTCCCCAGGTCAGTAAGTGCCCCAAATGCTACTGGAGATCAATGGAGAAATAACTCAGGAAAGAATGAAGGGATGGAGCCAAAGCAAAAACAATACCCAGTTGTGGATGTGACTGCTGATAGAAGCAAGGTCTGAAGCTGTAAAGAGCAATATTGCATAGGAACCTGGAATGTTAGGTCCATGAATCAAGGCAAATTGGAAGTGGCTAAACAGGAGATGGCAAGAATGAACGTTGACATTCTAGGAATCAGTGAACTAAAATGGACTGGAATGGGTGAATTTAAGTCAGATGACCATTATATCTACTACTGTGGGCAGGAATCCTTTAGAAGAGATGGAGTAGCCATCATAGTCAACAAAAGAGTCCAGAATGCAGTGCTTGGATGCAATCTCAAAAACGACAGACTGATCTTTGTTCATTTCCAAGGCAAACCATTCAATATAAGGGTAATTCAAGCCTATGCCTCAACCAGTAACGCTGAAGAAGCTGAAGTTGAATGGTTCTATGAAGACCTACAAGACGTTTTAAAACTAACACCCAAAAAAGGTGTCCTTTCACTAATAGATGGAGAAATATACCATGTTCATGGATCAGAAGAGTCAATATAGTGAAAATGAGTATACTACCCAAAGCAATCTACAGATTCAATGCAATCCCTATCAAGCTACCAGCAGTATTTTTCACAGAACTAGAACAAATAATCTCAAGATTTGTATGGAAATACAAAAAACCTCGAATAGCAAAAGCAATCTTGAGAAAGAAGAATGGAACTGGAGGAATCAACTTGCCTGACTTCAGGCTCTACTACAAAGCCACAGTCATTAAGACAGTATGGTACTGGCACAAAGACAGAAATATAGATCAATGGAACAAAATAGAAAGCCCTGAGATAAATCCACACAC